>PNEQ01124711.1:0-57500 GCA_003012365.1 Medauroidea extradentata
GGGGATGAGGTCATTTGGGAGGGAAAGGGAAGAATCGGAGGTTGGGGAGGGAATAGGAGGTAGTGGAAGATATGGGAGTAGAAGGTTTGGGAGGGTTGGCTAGGGGAAGAGTGGAGGAGGTTGGGAGGAAAAGAGTGGTGGAGGAGGTTGGGGAGGAAAAGAGTGGAGGAGGAGGTGGAGGTTGGGGAGGGAAAAGGTGGAGGAGGAGGATAAGGTTGGTAGAGAGAAAGGGAAGAGGATGATGCAATTGGTGTGGGAATGGGATGAGAAGTTTGTGGAGGAAAGGGTGGAGGTGGTTGGGGAGGGGATGGTTGGGGTGGAGTTAGAGGGGAACGGAAGGAAGAGGAGGTTGAGGGGAATGGAAGGAAGAGGAGGTTGAGGGGAACGGAAGGAAGAGGAGGTTGAGGGGAACGGAAGGAAGAGGAGGTTGAGGGGAACGGAAGGAGGAGGAGGCTGAGGGTAACGGAAGGAGGGGAGGTTGAGGGGAAGGGAAGGAGGAGGAGGTTGAGGGTGTGGGAAGGAGGAGGTGGTTGAGGGTGAGGGAGTAAGAGTTTGCGGAGTACGAAGTTTGGTTGAAGAGGGGGGAGTAGAGGAGGTAGGGGAATAGGAGGTTTATCAAGTTGTTATAGCTATTTATGTCTTCTGTAGTGACAAATATTTTCCTAGACAAATTCATCAGTTTAGCATTATCTCTTGCTCAAAACTGAATGTGGAAACGTAAAAAGAAATTTCGGCGTTATCGATCGTGCATCATGAATGTTTCACTCCGGCGAAATAGGGGCTAAAATTCTGCAACAACTATTTTCTATGATTATCTCTTCTTTTCTTCCAAATTGGCTTTGAAAGATTGCGGTTTTAAATTACTGTTTCTTACATGATTTATCATCTATGCCTAATCAAAGGAGAATCAGAGGCTGAGCTAATGCTTTGTAAAGAGACAATATGATGTGGCGAGTAGCAATTTGTTTATTTTAATACGAAACTACGTAATTTGCATTATTTTAATATTATCAATGAATATAACACACACGAAACTATGTCGCTATAGGTTTCAAACTTCAGCACAGTATTAATAACATTTTCAGACTTCCAAACCGTCGCCTTTCTCGAAAATTTGCCATTTTGAGTTACGGCCACCATCATGCTGCTGTAGTTCAGATCTGAGAGTTGAATCGAAATGCGCAGTTTGAAGTCAATTACCGGCAGTCAAATTTAAAATGCTTCCCTTCAACTTGTGCATTCACATAAAGCAATATATAGCTGCGCAATCAGTCATTGACCGTCAAGAACTGTTAATTGAATTTTATCTTAGACTACAGGATTTCCGACTGCCAAGAAATTTCTTCCAATCAGGCGTTGCTCTCTTAATCACGTAATGTAAACAAATATTGTCCTACATGATTGGCTTAAGGCTCGGCATCAGTCTCCATATTGAATTATTTTATTTTTCGCTCTTATGAAATTCTGAGAAGAAATAGCAAATTAAGAATATAAAAAAAATTGCTGTACTGATTGCGGCTTACATATAGGTTCAAAGTTCAACTGCGATGCTTTTATTCTAGCGCAGTGTAGATAGAACCGATATTATAATAGTAAATTTCACATTTTCCTTCTCATAATACCACAATACCGAAAAATTAAACAATTAAAAACACGGCCGATGAACTCGTAGTGTTTATAAACGATACATAAAATAATCACTGCTGAACTGCAAGTTGTGAATTGTATTTTATTATCAACTGTGGAGTGCACATTGTGAATCAGTCCTAAATTCTCACATAAGGATGTGTCTCTAGCTTAAGGCGCCCATCTACTTGCCTCTCAAACTGCGTTGCAGTGTGTTTGAAATACACGTTTTATAAACAAACTATTCCACGTGTGCTCACTCGGGTTTCTCACGGGAAGAAATAACATTTCAGACCAGGACGGAATGCATCTTTCAACACATCACGTGTGTCGCAAACAGCATATTTAAGCCCTTCAACATGGCCGAAAACGGAATTTGCAGACTGCCGTGCCTCACAATATTGTGGACGAATGTCTGCGAAACTAGTACAGGGTCCTGCGGTGGACTTTCCTTAAAGCTTTCCACTATTAAAATGATAGGGTCTCCGCTCAAAGTCCCATTGGAACACGCAGCACCACGAAAACACTACGCGCCGGTTGAGAGCCTTGCACATAGCGGCGATGAGGTACTTGATGCGCGTGCCAGTGCCGTCCTTATCGCCCCCTCGCTTCTTAGCATCCAACGTGGAAAATAGCTCTAGGTAGACGAGCGTCTTAAAGCCATGGATCTCTATTTATGCAATTTTAGTACGTTTTACTTTGTAAATCCTGAAAGGGAGCAGATACTGCAAAGCCGTTGCATAGAAATGTTGGAAATGTTTTTCACTATATAGCCTTTTTTTAAACATAAGTTTCATAATTTTGACTATTAATTAACTTTAAGAAAATTTAATTGAGTCAATAACTAGCAAACATTTTATAAACTTATGATTTGAAAGAATTAGGCATCATAGTACAAATAATTCCCAACATTTGTATGTAACGTTTTTGCGATATTTGCTACCTTTCAGGATTAAAAAATTAAACTAGTAAAAACAGCATAAATATAAACCTGTGGTGGAAAAGGGGGGGGGGGAGAACATTTTTTATTGTTTTAATGAATTTTGTATTTATACGAGGTACGGTTTGTTTCGTAAGACATACATTGGGACTGTTTTTTACTGAAATGAAACATTTTAAGCTTTCACTGTTTCATGTACCAGGTGTGTTAAACTGGCGGCCCGCGGGCCGCATGTAGCACGCGAAGGACTTTTCGTGACTCCTCTCGCCATGGAACTAACACAAAAATTCAAAAAATTATAACTATCTAGTGCAGACATTTACAATGTTGGAGCCAAATAGTGTGTTACGGCCAACATGATGCTAACTGCAAATGAAAATGATCCGCTGTTTAAGTGAGTTTGACATGCCTGAAAGCTAATGCCATGCCAAAGTTCAAATTTGCATGAGATTCTTTTTTATGCCAGAAAGGAAAACCTATTGACTTCCGGAAATGAAATAATTCGCACAGAAGAACAGTGTCACTGACTACATCAAGGCATGTGTAAAGACAGCATTGAGGTTGTTGTATTTATAAAAAAAATTATGAATTTGAAATAAAGTGCTAATTTTCTGCGTTTTTAAAAAACGCAAGCCATTTCAATGCAGTTTTTGTACATATGTTGACGTAGCCCGCGACAACTGTCCTGTGCGAATTAATTAATTTCGGTTAGTCTGTTGGATATACTTTCTAGCATTAAACCAATGCTATTATATAAAACATTTTTAATTTCATTATAACGTAGTCACAATGTATATCTATGAAATAAACTATATCTCGTACACATATTGAAATTATTAAAACAATAAAAATTTTCGGTTTACTTCCCTCTTTAGGAGACAGTCTCACAACGCTTCGTATCTACAGGTAAGTCGGTATGTGAGTTAGCTTGGACCACTTGACCGCACAAACTGACATATCTGAAGCTACGTTGCTTCGTGAGAAATGACAATAGGTCACAATGAGACTTTGGACCAGTAAAAATTTTCTTTTTTGTACTTGTGCCAAACACTGTTAAACGTTTACTCATCATATTAACATGGAATTTCCAAAAAAAAATCCATAGATCTTACGTAATCACTCACCAAAGTCACAAAAAACCGTTGCTGTGTAGATAAATTAAAACAATAATTAAGTTGTGAAATCTAAATTACAGGAACTGAAAGTCGGCATATCATTGCATTTTAAGACTTGTTTCACCAGAGTTGTTTTTGAAAAAATCAGTAACAGCCACAAATAAAATTTATGTAAAAATTAACTTATTTTAATAAATTTTTAAAAAATACAGAAATGTATTCCTTTGTATACGCAAAGGAGTCTTGAAGAGCTCATAGCATTTAGTATCGTCGTGAATTATCTTGTTTCTGTAAGTTAATTACTTTTTTAAATTTTATATACACCGCAATGGCCATTTTGTGACTTTGATGAGTTATTAAGCAACAACTATGGGGCCTAATGTTTTTTATTTGGGAACATGACATGTTATCTCAGGTGTAAAATTTGAACAGTGTTTGGCACAAAAACAAAAAAAAAATATTATTACTGGTCCAATGCCCTTAACTGTTGATTTTACTACAGTTTTGTCTCATTGTGGCCTATTGTAATTTCTCACGAAGCGACGTAGATACAGATACGTGAGTCTGTGCGGTCGAGTGGGCCGAGCTAGCTCACATACCGACTTACCTGTAGATACGAAGCGATATGAGACGGTCTCTGTTTCCAGTGTTAAGACATCAACAACGCTTTGCTAGCGACTTATCGAAGCTGGGATTTGATAGTGTAGCTGGGATTTGATAGTGTAGCTGGGATTTGATAGTGTATCGTTTTATCTATGTTTGAATTAATATTTTATGTATAAATTTTCAGGTTGTCATTGAGAAGCACGAAACAGAAGTTATGTGTGCTGTTTTGAACTACAATAATACTATTTTCATATTATAATATTTTCGGTCATATGTTTCAGACGTTGATGTGAAGAATTAGAAATAAGCTACGACGGATACCAAAACAGACATGTACTTGTGAAGTGAATGTCGTGGCATTACATGAACTAAAATAAATAACAAACCAAAATAGAAAATTGCCAAAAGCACTAAAGAAATCTGCTTAATATCCTATTAATAATTCCATCAACAGAATGAAGAAGATTGTCATAGTGCAATATCAACTGCTTAAAAAAATTCTGCAAATCTTTTTGTTCCTTCTCAAGTTTACCCAATTTTTTTTTTGGCATAGAGGGCTCAGCCTTGCATCATCAATCCTATGCTGCATAGTGATTTTAAGACTTCCAAACACTGTCGAAGGACCTTAGAATTATATCCATTAGTAAGTCAGCAGGTTCTACAGATAATAACTGGAAGGATATTATAAAGATTTCCAACATGTACAAAAGAAGTCATTTTAAAAAACCAGTTCAAGGCCATCACACTCAAGAAAAATTTTAAACTCGGCGAACTCAACACAGAACCTACCTCTGCAGCAAAGAAGTACGAGGTTTTGGTGTCTGTGCTGTGGCGACACTCCACTAATTCACCTCGACGAATACAGTTTTACCTATTTATTTCCTACCAACAGAGTCACTGTATTTGTGTCCACTGATTTGATTTTTTTTTTTTTTTAACTTTTCATTTAAGTGTTTAATTTGCACTTAGAGAGATGTGTTTTAGAGAGATGTTTTAGCATGATATGTTTAGTAAGGTATGTTTAATGAAAAATGTCATCTAGAGTGATGTCTCAAGTTATTGTATTGTATTTTCTTTCAGCAGGTGTTATTTTGACCTATTAGTAGCATATAATGGGATGTTGTTTAGTCATTTGTGTGTTATTTATACACGAAGGATTTACTTGTGTTCAGACATTCGAATTTTTATTTCGATTTTACGACTACAAAGTATATAAAATATATGTTCTAACTATATGTAATAACATATTATGCATGTTTATGTACTCTAAAACGTTACAAAAATGTTTTTTATAAAATAGAGTGATTGCTTTGCCTACCTTCGTGTATGCCGGTACATTCTTAAATGCAGTGATGATCAGGAAATGTGTCTTGCACGTGGTCGTTTAAATGTCGTAACTTAATATTACATTTATATTTGAAGAAAAATATAGCACGAACAATCTTAACTCAGAAAATCGCAAGTTTACCCGGTTTTGAAAATAAGGAAATTAAGACCATAAACGGAGGTGACTTTGGCCACATGGAGTGACTTCGGGTCAATAGAAAAATTTATTTTTTGCATATATGGTATCCCTGAATAAATAAATTTACTTGCGATGAACTAGGAATACAAAATATCCACATCACAACTAATATTTACTCGCAGTTAACAATCGTGGAACATGAAAATAGTATAAAACTGTCACAATTCGCCCCACACGTCCGAAGTCACCCCCGCTTACGGTATATGAAACAACGTATACTGCACAACTCTTTGAGCATCCACTGTAGTAGTTACTAACAATTTTATAGAGGTTAACAACGCACTGGATTCAATTGAAAAATAGTCAAAACTTCGAAAGGCTCTCCTTAAAAATCAAGAGCTTCGACGATATACAACTATCTGTGATAAAGACGATGATACGTGGGGAAAAATAACAACCAGATTCAAATTGCAAAGATACGAACATGTGTTCGGCTTTTTATAGTAATAAATTCTATTATCAAAATTTTCTCTTCGGCAAAGAAAATGATATATTGTTGGTAAACTGCTTGGCATAAATAATAACGGACTCTTTTATTAATTTGCCATGCAGAATAACTGCAAGAGAATTCTTGAAAGTTAATTCTCTTGCCATTATTCTCCATGACAAATTAATGAAATTCCCCATTATTATTTATGTCAAGTAATTTACCAATCATATATCCTATTCTTTATCGAAGAGAACATTTTGATAATACAATTTGAATAAATGTTATGACTCAAAAATTGAAAATACACGTTCAATAAATCTGTCAAACACTCCCCCTTAACAGTTTTCGCCAGCACAGGACGCCTAGCAGTTTGAAGAGCTTCAGCGGGCAAACGTTTATTCCAAAACCTTTAAAAGTGTGTATGTGTTGTCTGCTGATGAACATAATCCAAATAATGTTACACGTGAGTCCTTTGGTAAAATTAAAAAAATATATTTAGCGTAACCGAAAATGGGTGTTTTTGGTCCTTTTTTAGTATGAAGTTCTTGGTTGTGTCATAAAATAGTATGGTGACAATTGAATGTCTCACAGAGGCGAGAAGACAGCATGCCAGTTGTGTGGCTTGTCCATAGAGGCTGGTGGCAGGCGTGATGTATGTGCTGTGTCGACCTTAGCGCTGCCGGGCTTCTGATGTGTAATATACGTCCACATCTAAGAGCGACGGCGAGTGCAGACTCCTAGATAGACTGACTGTAGACTCACCCTGTTGACGTGGTCTCTGAGGACGTTCGAGTAGACCATGGCGACCGCCTCCAGCGCCATGAACGTTATAGAGCCGATGATCCATGGAACCACGAGGCTGTAGTTCTCCTGCACAACACAGTCCATTAGTTATTATAATAATGTGCAATCTTTATTTATAATACAGAGTACATTATTTACCATTGGCTATCCCATAATAAACGCACATCATTCCTTCGACAAACGCCCAAACAACACGTAACTTATTTAACTTCTAGCACACAACCAAGGCCTACAGTAGCACTGAAAAGTACAAACGACAAAATAATTAGTGACGCAAAGTCGATTGATGCATTAAAATTACTTGTATTAAGAATTTTTAATTCCATTTAGTGTAACGCACTTTCAGTTAAGAAATTAAACTAATCTCATATACAAGATTTATAATAATAATAATGCCGCGCAGCTAACTTTGACAGTACTTATTGCCAACCTTGTGTGTTTTTGGAAAAAATTCTTAAAATTGAAGAAAAGTTACAAACATTGCATCTTGTTTTTATTTGTAGACTTGACACGCGAAGGAAATTAGCACCTCTTAAACTGTGTGTGTGTTTGTGAATGGAAAAAAATACATTAACAGATAATTTACGTAAGACTTTAAAATGTGCACAATATGCATAGTACGTAAAACAGACCAAAATATAATGTTAATATTTTTAAGAAAGCCGCATGAATTAAATTACGTGATGTGTAAGTACATAAATAGTATTGTAGACCTTACAAAGAGATTAAAATATACAGACAACTCAATTAAAGCGACTAATTAAAACCTGTTAGAGAAAGCACACGATGTTGAAGTCCCCTGAGGGGTAACGTGTTTAGGTAGGTGCAGCCATTGTTTCACTACACTCCAGAATGATGAAATGGCTATTGAGGATAAAATAACATCATAATCATATGACGCTATTTTAATGTATACCATAGCTGGTTCACAATAAAGTGAGCACTTCTGAAGCCCATCTTGCCTACAAGATTAATTACAAAATAATATTTATTGTTTTTTCAGACGTAACATTTTGATACAAAACAAACTTAGGATGTTTTTTTATATTAAACAGCGGTAGGAAACTATGAGTTATCTGAAAGGAAAAAAGTAACTCTGATTTAAAACGTTCTCATTTTATCCCGAACTACATATAAGGCCTTACATTATGAGCCAGCTGAAGTACATTATGTAAACAACACATGATGAAAAACTGGGTAAAACATGACGGAGTTAGGTTTCAACTGCACAGTTTAAATTTATCCGGAAAAAATATTAATACGTGATACACATGGAAGCTGAAGTCATATTTTCATCAACTCGCATACAGAAAATTTATCGTTGCTATAATGTAATATTGCAAATTGCCCTGCTTCGAGTATTCTCCTCTATTGTTGCGCCTTTGCATAAAGTTACACTAATGTGTACACTAGCTCAGCTTGAGTAAAACTCACATTATCCGTCACTTGACGTCACATTTTGTTGAATCAAACATATTATTTTCTGGTGTAGCTACGCCAGTGTAATAGTGCAACTATACTACATTACACAAGAAACAACAATTTGGTTGAGATAATGAAACTTGCCGATATTTAGTTTGTAACACTTCACAACAACCAATCACCAGTATTGATTAAAACTATTTACATATCAATAGAAAAACTATAATTGACACTTATATTCGTAAAGAAATAAAACAGAACTCGTGCTTGTATTCGAGCTTGCAAATAAAAATACCTTTTTTTATTTTTACAGACATTAGCTTGTGTTATCGTCATACTTTCTGGACCATTATTTTTGTTTGCAAATGTTCGAATAAAATGCATTTAATGTTGTATTGGTGAAAAATTCAAGGCCACGTTTCTGCCCTCAAGTAAATGGTTTCACCGGTGCTGACTGGTTAGTCGTGGCAATCATAGTTATAGGCTGATATTACTTCAGTTTTATCTTATAGTCTTCTACGACTCTGCGAACAATCCTGCGTGTTTTTTTTACGATCTGTAATTGGTTGTACGACTGACGTAGAGAAAATCTAAGCTGGTTCTACAATGAAGTCGTAAGCCACAAGCATTAAGGATATCATAGCAATATTCCACAACTCCGAGCGAGCGGTAACACGCTGGACTCACATTCGAGAGGATATGGGCACGATCTCCAACCCCGTTTTTAATAGTTTCCCAAAATTTCTTCCCTGGTTAGTTCTGGAATGGTTCCTCGTTTAGAAAAACCATGGATAAACCTGAACCAACATGCCCGAAGTCGTGGGGAACCAGTCCTTATTCTTCCATAACCGAGTACAACATGTTATCGCTGCGTCACCTCGTTCGGTTTTATTTGTTAATAAAGAACTTTCAATTGAAGAGTAGGGTCCCTAAACTCGCTCAGTCCATTTTTGGCCAAAGTTCCGAAACCGCGCCCAGTAACAGAGAAATGAAACATCTTGAAACTGACACTGCCCGCGTAGCTGTAAACTAGTTACGTCCCATGTAATGTACCGGTTTTATTACTTTTTCATTGTAAAACTCGCTCAGTCCACAGAGACGTAAAAGTCAAAACTCGCTCAGTCCATACATGAAAAGGAAACATCAGAACTCGCTCAGTCCTTAGCGCAGAGATAAATGTTATCGCAGCTCGCTTGGTCCATGAAGGAGTTACAAGCAACTGATAAACCAAATAGTGGTTCCGTGACATACATATTCTGCCACACGTGCGCTAGTATCGCACTAAGAAGTGCAACATAGAGGTTCTAGTCTGCGTGGGTATGTTCTTTGGTGGTATGTTTGTTTTGTGAATAGTTTGTTATTGTGTTTGCATTGTGCTGCTTGGTATTAGTCATGGAGGTATTAGTCTATGGAGTGGCAGCTGCCGCACATTTCAATAGTAATCGTGTGAAGCCGATCATTTTCGAATATTTTTGAACTGCGCATGCGCAGGACGTTATTTTTCATGAGTCGCCATATTTTGGGTGGCAAAACAATAGCAGAAAGCAATGTAATTATGTAATTTTTTTACAAAAATTCGCGCAAATTCTTTATTTGAATCGTGCACAACAGTTTACAATTGCTTCAGAAATATAAAAAATACCGAATTAGTTCTTGCTGTGTGTATGTACTTTATAAACTTGATGAATTTTGATAAAAGTTTCTTACCTGTACAAAGATAATCCTCTGCAACGAGCGAATCTGTTTGTAAGGCTAAGAGCTGCACAAACTTTCACCACAAAGTGTAGTTAACAAAAAACTAAAACATTTTCATTCAGCTCAATGCTATGTTTACATGTTTTTGCCACCACTAGCTCTATCCTTGTCTTTAAACGTCGTCTGTTGGCCGGCTTCAAATTTGCTCAAATGCTTCCACTCCATAGACTAATACCTCCATGGTATTAGTGTGCTTTTAGTGGCTCTGTATTTGACACGTTATAGTTAACAATGGTAAGTAGTGAACATTATATTAATGTTACATGTTGTTTACATCGAGTAAAATATGTAAGTAATCGATTTTGATTATATCTATGCGTAGGATATGGATTCGGAACAATACAGTATGCCAGTTGGAGTTGCATAAAGAGGGCGGAAGAGAAAACGCGATAAGCGGCCTCCAAGCAGGCAGAAGTCAAGGAAATACACATCTCAGGGTAAGGTAGCAATAATAGACTGCCCTCACATTGCATCTGTCAAATAGGGCTGCTGTGCGTCTAACCTACCTACAAAGGATGCACAATATTTTTTTGAAACATTGTACAAGGAAGGTGGAAAATGTGCACAGGACAAGTATTTGTTAAAATACATGTCTATAAGTAATCCAAAACGTAGCCGTAGAAGGAAGGAAGATTCGAAGAGAAGCAGGCCGGTACAAGTTAAGTACTCCATTTATACACAAAGTGAACCATCAGTAACAGTGTGTGTCCAAGCATTCCAGTCCATCACATGTACTTCCAGGGACAGACTGGCGCGGCTAGCGAGAACATTTAGGGCAAATGGTTCGTCTAAAAAAAAACGTGGAGGGATGTATTTGGCACGGCGTGAATATCACATGAAGATAACGGAAAGCATTGTCAAACACATTGGCCAGTACAAGTGTCGCGAAAGTCATTATGGGCGAGTAAAGTCTGTGAGACATATTGTTTATCACCAGAACTATCTGTGACAAAAATGTGGCGCCTCTGGAAATCTCGTCAAGAAGCAAAATGCTCATACAGATAATTTCATAACATATTCATGACTAAATTTAACTTGGGGTTTGGCAATCCTCGAACAGATGTTTGCTCATTCTGTGAGGAACAAAACAAGAAGTTGCAGCTTGCAACTGAAGAAAAGGAGAAAAAGGCGCTTATGCTTGACAAACGTTTACACAAACTGAGAGCGAAGAAGTTTTATGCACACCTAAAAAGTGACCCATCTGAATCAATAACAGTTGTGTTTGACAGTCAACAGAATCAGCCGCTCCCTAAACTGTCGGTTAGTGAAACATTTTACAGTAGACAGGTATGGTTGTACAATCTCACATGTATGGTTTATCATGGCTCAAGAGATGTGGGGAAGGAGGAATACATAACATTTTACACTTGGTTAGAAACACAACACGGAAGAAGTTCCAACGAAATCGCCTCGGCATTAGTTCACTATTTACAGAATTTGGAAAACAAAATTCCCTGTGACATTCATACAGTTCGTCTATTCAGTGATAGTGCAGCATCGCAAAACAAAAATGTCACTGTTCTTGCTGCGTTATGTGGATATTTAAACTCTTCAACAAGGTGGAAGATAATACATCATTATTTCCCTATCAGAGGCCATAGTTACATGCCACCAGATCGCGTATTTGGGCGTTTAGAGAAAGATCTGCGGAAGAAAGAAGTATTAGTAGCTCCCATAGAGTATTATAAAATCTTTCAACAGCATGGTAATGTTTTGATATGCGGAACTGACTGGAAAGTGAAGGACTACGAAACTGTTGCACACATTCGTTGTAGGGCCCCACTTCCTTTTAAATATTTCAGAGCAGAAGGTAGTCACATATTCAAAGGTTAACCATCAAGTTTGTATTTCTGTTCGCTCCCTCTATGACTGGGGAGAGACATTTTGTTCTGTACTCAAAAGGGGTAAAACTTGGACAGACTTCTTTGAGTCTCTACACAATGTTGCACCTGTAAGCAAGGTTTCAAAGGAGAAAGCTAATGATGTTAGGAAACTTTTGAAGTACTTCGCAGTGCCACCGGATTTAAATGACTTTTACAAAAGTGTTTTGATGTCTGATAACCCTGCTGAGGACAACACAGTAGTTGTGTACGATGCAGATGAACCACCAAATTAAGTTTCGTTGTTATGCATGGGACTTCATGGACAACTTGTAGATGCAACCATAGTTAGTAAAAACAAAGCAAACGTTTTGTCCTAATTCTCCCATGTTTATGTTGAATGTCCATCATTCTATATATTGTTGTTAGAACATTACTGTACTTTTATTTTTATTTTCAGTTGATATGCATTAACAATATTTGTTAACGACAATGGACTAAGCAAGTTTTGTCCACATATTATTCAATGCATCTTTATATTATCGCCATGGGATTTGCATGATTTCTGTTATTAACAAGTATTATGTCTTTTTGTGTGCCCAATAGATTGCTTCTTTTATTAAAGGGCATTAGTGGCTATAATAGTGTGTACTCTTTTATTGCTGTTTTTGGCATTTCATGTAAATGGACTGAGCGAGTTTAGGGACCCTACTCTTCAATTTTATGTGCGCAGTTTCGATTAATATGGTGGTCATTATTGCTTATTTTATCCTGTCAGCGTGGTTTGGCAACTTATAATTCCAGAAATTCGATTTTGGACAATGATCAAGTTCTTCGACTAGATTCTTACGACACTGCCGACAACTTTACGACTTCTGTTGCTTTAAGGTGGTTCTGTTCAGAACGAGTTCAGCCTGGAAAGGAAAAATATTTCATCTCAAGGGTTTAATACAATTATCCGATGTGCCGAGAACTTTCAAGCATCCTGTAGGTCACGAAACACTGAATTGCTTGCATTTGCAACTTTCGGACATTAACCTGGGGGTTGAGAAACCCTGATCACGTGACTTGAGTAATCCTGACTACAGCTGGTTTAGTCTATTCCATGAAGGAGTCTTTTTTTTTTCTTGACAGATGCCAATTGAGAAACTCAATCCAATATTAGTAAAACAGTGTATTAAAGTTCACTGAACGAGTGAGTCGAAGTAAAACAACTTTCGCAGCATTGAAAAATTTCTTAAAACGAATATGCTCAAAGTACAATGGAAAGATAAATACTGACTTAAGAGCGTGTGGCTGGTAAATAAACGTTGAAACTCCAACTAAATCTACACGTTTTTTAATTCCAGTATGGAAAACTATAGTTCTACAATCCTAGATAATGTGAGATAACTTTATGAGCAAACAATTAACCGGAACGATAAATATGTTAAGCGTGATATCTAGCTACACGGTTAATTGTACGAGATTTAGACGTAAGAGATTGTTCTTCAGAGATAGTGTTACTCACGAAAAATGTTTGCTCGGAAAGATGGCGAAAATTATTGTTTGGGTTTGTTTTTTTTATACGAAACCAAAATTGAGAAACCAACAATATCAAAGTGATGCATTGATGCTATTAGCGCTGAATTATGTACAATGCCCTTTTAAATGTCAGATAATTGCAGTGTTTCAATGACTAGACGATTACATCTGCCAACGAGGAACGGGCTTCAGTTGTTGCCCTATATATTGATTGTGTCTTTGCCGCGAAACAATACACTCTTACCAAGCGATCGGAAAGGATACGAACCGTACTACGCGGTAGTACCAGGGCTGGGTAAAGCTGCGGTGAAAGATCTTCCACCGTCCATGATTTATTCACCGGCTGCTGGATAAAGGGGAGGGCTGGAGGATTCGGTGCTCAATAATTTATATCTTTTCAATCGCTTCAGTGGCCCGGCTCGCTGAATAATCTAGTGGCCTCGGGCGCTCGCTAAACATCGAGAGCTGCCGCAGGGAGCGCCAGTCACAGATACCAAGAACAAACCCCCCAACTTTGAGACGGCTCATCCAGTTTGGACTGAATAATGTATAATTAGAGATGATGGTATATCGCGGGAAAACTTGACTGTTTGCTAGACTTCAATACATGTTCAACCTACCAGGTTCTAGCTTGTACGTGGAGCTGTTACCCTATTTGACTGAGCCAATAAGAATCCCGATATTGTAATATTTGATGCCTGTTATTGGTCTGAAGACAGATACATTGTGTTAGAAGTATATCACCGAATCATACATGTTGCAAGAATCTACAGTGTTTTCATGTTATTGGTACAAAACATCTTCGCGATATATCATCATCTCTATGTATAATGCGTACTACACGCGTGGTACGAACAATCCAACCAACGCTTTCTTCACATCAGTTTTTTAAGTACCAAAATGTTAACGGCTCTGCCTATCGAAACTTGCAGCGCCAATGCTACTTTTGTTTAAATGGTAGTGTGGGTATGACCGAATTTCAGCTCGCGGTGTTCAAAAAGTAACCGGAGTATTGTTTTCAAGTGCCAGAAAAGTTACAAGTCACTGGATTACTTACAGGATTTCAGATATAACCTGGTGATCAAGCAAACGTTATCACATGACTGAGTAAACCTACCTAACACCAGCATGTTACTTAAGGAGACCGCCTACTATGCGCTTTAAATGTGTTGCTGTGTGTTCGTAAATATGTTTTTAACACTAAAAATGTCCACCCTTGCGCATTGTGCCAATGTACGTAAACACTCTTCGGGAAAGGCCGGAGTGTCGTTTTTAAGAAATAACAGTGCTCCTTAAAAAACAATTTCTTAGCCAACAAACATAGGTAAATACAACCTTTTCAGGCTGCCGTACTTAAAAATTAACTAACAAAATGTGCGAAATTCGGATAGGAACGTGAACTTAACTTTGCTACAGACTCTCCATCAATAAAATTATATGGTCACCGCTTCAAGTCCCAAAGTAAAAAAATTACCGACAGAAATCCCGCACACTAGTTCAGCGCTTGGCTTATTGAGGCTATGCGGCATATGATGCGCGTTTTAAGGTTGTCTTTACTGCTCCGTCGCTTCTAAGCCTCTAACGTACAGGCAGGCGGTGACCTTAATGTAACCAGGTTAGATATTTAAACTGAGTAACGCCTTCGGCTATTATCTTAACGATATGCGTATGTCATTTCCTAAAGTTCAACAGTATACGTGACTCGTCTAGCGAAGCCGGCAGAACCATGAGGAAACAACAAGGCAAGTTTTCCGGGACATATTTGACACTCTGCTTCTCCACCTATCATGTAGGCATTATGTCGTCTACACATGGTTTTGCAGTCTGAAAACACCGGTGTTTCTAGAAGGCGGATAGTCGGTAGGAGTAATCACATCAAAGCCAAGTTGGTCAGGCCGTATCTAAATATACATTTCTAGAGTGCTCTCTCGTGCTTTCTGTAGTACGCCATCTTGATTACAACTCTGATTTGTGGTTAGTGAAGAAGTGCGAGTCACATTTATCAAATGTTTGAATATTTATACATAAATAATTATTTCCAATGAACAGTTACTTAGGGCGAGAAATAACGTAAACATTTACTGCACTAATCACATCCAACGTTTAAATACACAAAACAAAAATTGTTGACAACGCCTTAAAGCAACCATTCACCGCTTGAAATACAACACCTGTAAGTTTAATTTGTTAATTGAATTGCCCACAAATGTATTTTAATGTGCTCATTACTTATATTAATAAAATTTGCGCACTTGTAACCTTCGCATCGTTTGTTTGCAGACACGAGAGTGCATCGTCCCAATTGTAGAGAGCAAGAGCACCAGAACAGTCTCTTATGCGAAACAGAACTACTCTCTCCAGAAAGCCTATACACACCATGCATCTTAGAACAGCACACAGATTCACAGTTTGGTTGCAGCCTCATATTTTTTCTCCGTGCTCAGTTGGGGTTGATTTAGTTTAGTAAAGTTTAATTTATTCAAGTTTCGAAAAATTGTGGCGTTTTAGGAGCGGTGGTCGTGAGCCACGCGTAGCCGTTTGAAGAAATTAAAATAGCTGAAGCAGTTTCACAATGTATAAAGACTCAAGTACAATGTTTAAGACGAGGCGTCACACTCACAAGTCATGTTAGATTACTGGCTTCGGAAAAATTTATATGTTTATCTTTGAAACGAAATCTTATAATTTCGAACTTGAAAAGATATCAACGTGTCCGATTTCTAGCGTTTCTAGACAACGAATTAAATTTTCTACGACGGCGTAATACAGGATTATCCTCACCAACATAGTCTTGCTCTAAGGCCCTTGGTTAAGGACGTTGGACCCGTAAAAATTCAAAATTTTATATTTGTGCCAAACACTGTTCGACTTTTACACATCAGATAACATCTCATTTCCCCAAATAAAAAAAATTAGGGCCCATAGTTTTAGCATAATCTAATCACCTATCAAAGTCACAAAATGGCAGTTGCGGGGTAGCCAAAATAATAAAAAATAATTAACTTTCAGAAACAAGATAATTCATATCGATACTTTGATGTGAACTACTTCAAGACACAAAGCAATATATTTTTGTATTTTTTAAAAATTTATGAAAATGAGTAAATTTTTGCATAACTTTGACTTTCGGCTACTACTGAAATATCCAAAACTAACTTTTGTCAAACATGTCATGAAATGCAGTGATACACTGACTTTCAGTTCCCGTGATTTTAATTCATTAAATAATTACTTTTTTTTTATTTTGGCTGCACCGTAATGGCCATTTCGTGACTTTGGTGAGTGATTTTGCAAAAACTATTGGGCCTAATTTTTTCTTATTTGAGGAAATGACGTGTTATCTGATGTGCAAAAGTTGAACGGTGTTTGGCACAAATATAAAAAAAAAAAATGAAAATTTACGGGTCCAACGCCCTTAAGGATCACCATTTGCCCGAGTGCGACCAGGTCGGAACTCAACCACTTCACAAATACAGGTACGTCACAGCAACCCTCGTCCTGGGGTTGAGTACAGCTCAAGACTGCGGCGTCCACGGACCTCGGGCGAAGCTTAAGTAGATTCTTGCAGCTCGGTATCTCGGCATACCACTTCTTCTATCACCTCGGCGTCGTGATGGCCCTTCCAGAGAACAGGAATAGGCTTCTACACTGTAGACTCAGACGATTACCAATACTTCAGTTCTCTCCTACGACGTAAATAGCCGTTCTTCGGAATATCTCTTGCCGCGACATCTCAACGAAGCGAAGATTCAGCACCCTAGGCTTTAACGTCTTCCAACCTCCCGTCGAATTAGCAAATTTTGAGTTAGAACTGGTACATCTCCATTTCCGTAGTATTGCTCCGTAGCATTCCGTAGAGCCCATTTTAATATTTTTTCGTTCTAAACTTCTTTAACAAACTACTTCTCTTGTTAGCTAGAAGCTGTTGATATTATAATGATGTATTTATAACTGCTTTGCCCCAAGCTCGGTCGACTTAACGCTCAGATCAGGTAAAGGTTTATGGTTATAAAATAATATAATAAATATTTCGACAAAGAGCTGTAGAAATCATCAACACTAAATATACAGTATACATTTTTTCTATGCCTGCAGTTAACCCGTGCCAGACCGCTTTAATGTGGGTTTTGTCTATGCAAGGAACAGATTAGCGTAATAGTGTATAGAACGCCAGTAGGTATCTGCGTACCACGAAGGATGGCATGGAATGAGGCCATACAATGGAGAAGCGCCGGAATGAGAGGGACATAGGAAACAAGAGATCCCCGAAAAAATCCGCCGGCGAGCGACATCGATCGGCACGATTCCCACACGTGAAAATTAGGGGGTCGAATCCATATCGCTTTGGTGAGAGGCGAGTTGTTTTACCACTCTAAGATAATAAGATTAGATTAGTATTGGGACCCCGGAGTATGTGTATTTTCTATGTAAATGTCTCACAATTTTTTAGCTCTTTTCATTAAGAAAATTACCGCGTTAAATAACTACGCGATAAAAATTAATCTGACGGATTCCACTACTGCTGAAATTAATGATGACACAAAGCCGGATTCAACATTGGGAGGAGGGGGAAAGGAGGGGCACAATAAACCCCTCCCCCCCAAAGCACTCAAAAACACAGTGTAAATGATAAGGAATGGACCTTCATTTCACTACCATTGTATTAAATGCAACATTTTACTCAGAAAAGTGTGGAAAGTACAGTCAGTCAGAAAAGTGAGCCTGGGTTAAAATGTACGTCAGATATATTTAATTCGCTGCCTTCCTCCTAAATCTCACATTTAAATCTATGCCTGTGATGACACGATGAAACGTAATCCAGGTAAGAATTCGTCAGACAGGTTGATCCGGGTCTAGAGGAGGCTGACAACTTGCTGGACATGGGATCAGCCAGAAACTACAAGGTCTTCAACAAGGATTATTTTGTCCTACTTGGGCAACTTAATATTAAAAATTAACTCAAGTTTCGTGAGCCAATAATTTAACTCTGTTGAGTTGAAACTTTATGTCTGATAAAAGTAACTCACTAAAATCAAGCAGCTATAATAATCATATGATTAAAAGTGGCACTAGAGCAAAATAAAATTCTACATTTTGTACTTTGTAATCGTACCAATTACGTAACCTATTACGAAGAATTTGCAAGTGTTTTGTAAATAAAAACACATGCAAGTTTGTCATTAAAATATTTAACTAACACGAATAATCATGACGATCATATGTATCCTTCCCAAGCCTCATACACAAGGATAATACCCTTTAAAATTAAATGTAATTAATTTTATCTTTGCCAAGCATAGTTTAACAAAACACGAAACCGTAGAAAAATTAAATTTGAGATGTTAGCGATAGCAGCGCAGCTAATGGCAGAATTTTTCTTCGTGCCAAACTCTCGCATAAGAAAGCATTTTTTCTTTCAAATATGTAGTAGAATTTACCTTAATTTATATTTGACACCTCCTTGAGGTCGATGATCAAATTATATGGATGAAACTAAACAAATGCTAAATAATGTTATATTAATATTATCGAGCAGCGGGGTCGGATTGAAGTGGGAGGGGGGAGGGGCTACCGGACGGAACGGGGCCACCCTCCCAAATCGTGTTGAACGTTATGTAGCCAGGGGGTCACGGTGGCCGAATGGTCAGACCATTCGCTTCCCACCAAGGCGATCCGGGTTCGATTCCCGGATTTTCGCATGTGGGAATCGTGCCGGACGATGGAGTTGGCCAGTGGGTTTTCTCGGGGACTTCCCGTTTTCCCCGCCCCTTCATTCCGGCGCTGCTCCATACTCCCCTCATATCACCCCTCATCAGCGCTAGAGATCTCGATGTTAAGCGCTGACCAAAATCTCTCACTCACATTATGTAGCCAAAGTATTTCCAGTCGCCTCAAAGAAACCGAAGTTTTGTTCTATGATGATCCAAGTACATTTAATGTGTCCAACTGGTATGTATGTTAATTTTAATGTTCTGTAACAGTAAACAACCACACTTTTGAGATAGCTGGTATTTTTTACAATCCATAAAATCACAAGGAACTCCCCCCTCCCAATATGTTTCTAAATCCACCACTGGCGAGCAGACGCTGAGAACTTGCAGTCTGTTTCAGGACGCAGATATTCTTGGAGGGTAGCCTACAGGTCAGTGTACTCGCGAATATTTTCGGTCGCCGTTTACCACGGACAATCCCACAATCCGTGCTCGTATAAGCGTGATAGGGCTATGCGGAGCAACATGCTCACAGGATGGATGGCGCGTGATTTCATTCGTCGAACTGTCTGTGATTAATCCCAGTGGTTGTAGACTGTCACGGTCGAGGCACGAAGGACGCAAACAACCGGCACACCGCAATAAAACGCACCGGCCCGAGCGCTACTGCAATCTTCCAACCTGTCCTCCGGTAAATTGGAGGGCAACATCCAGCAGCAAGATGGCCTCCGAGGTACTAAATTAGAATAATGCCCGTTGTGCTTGGTGGTTAGATGCGGATAAGGCTGGCTGACAGTCAAATTAACCCCAACGTAAGCTGCGCGAATGCTTCCTTAAGTTGAAGTTAAATTGGAGAAGGGCGACGTGTGGTCCTGTTCCAAAACTCCCAAGTCTCCGAGTTGACATTTCAGCTTCGCCGTGAACCGACGACTGTTGAGGCGCTAGCAGCCCACGTATTCTGCTCGATTAAAGCAACTTTTCCTATAACGTGCGAGTTTAAGGAAGTGAAATTTCAGCGCATTTTATTTATCAACATTTATTCTGACTCCGCCTGCTTCGAAAGGCACTGTGTTTAAGCCCTGTAAGGGCATTGATATGCTTGCATATTTAATTTTACGACGGTGCTTACTTCAGTTTGTAAGATGTTTGGCGGCCAGTCTTCTGGTACACAATATAAGTTTTCTAAGATTTTTAAACAACAATAATATCCCGGTAAATTTAGTAAACGGCCTAGCGAAAAAAAAAACTGGCGTTCAAGAAACGTATTTTATACGGTAAAGTTAATTATGGATAGTGCCCGGTAGTTTTCGCGAAAAAATTTTTGCCCTACTTTGTTTCAGTGCCTTACGTGCACACCTGCAGCTCAACTTCATGGCTATTGACAGAGTATTTTTGTGCAGAGTTGTTATTAATTTGACTGTTCTAATCAGCACACGGATAACTGCCACACATCACGTCTGTGATTTGCGGGTTAAACCTCCAGACGTTGTATGTTAAGACATCTAATCACTGATCACAAATCAGAGATACAGGTGTGCACGTAAGGCACTGAAGCAAAGTGCTGCAAAAATCTTATCGCGAAAACTACCGGGCCCTAATGATGGACCATTGATTCACCAAGCATTATTTATGTTTCTTGCCTTTTTCCTAGCACATTAAATTCTTGTAGTACCCAAAATGCATTGGTAAAAATAATCCAGTTTAATCGTACACTTGAGCACATTTATGACATGTTTCCTCCTTAAATTAATTTAATTAATTGCGTTTCAATTGACATATAAAATAAGGATAGTTTATATATTAGTTTCATAAGCGTGCAAATCAAAGTCAGATTTTTTACCTGAAGATATTTTGATAGTGGGAAGATTTCATTCATTATAAGTTTAGTAGCTAGCCAAAAAATTAATTACTTGTATGAGCAAACATTTTTACTGCCTGTTAATGTAATCTCTATGTCCTGTTCCTTCTGATTGAAATTTTCTAGATTACACAGTTTACACACAATCACATACCAAAATTGCAGGTTTGCTTTTTTGTTGCTTAAACATTTAAGTAACCCAATTATTTCCAAAATGTTTAACCAGGTTGTTTGATATTGCCTTAGTTCGTTTTAAAAACTGTTTAGCAGAGCGTACTATACAGAAAACCAGGGACAACCTTAAATTAGGTACTACGGTAGCACGTGGGATGTTTAGGAGAAACCGGGTTATATTCCCGGCTCCAGCCATCCTGGTTTAGGGTTTCCATAGTTTAACGAAATCGCTTCAGGGAAATTCTAGGATGTTTCCTTAACAAACGAAATTGCATATTCCTCTCCCAGTTCCTGTTCTTGTGTAAAGTTGTGTGAAATCTTCTATACTGAGTTAAATATCGGCAAGACGCGAAGCCTTATCTCAGGCAGTGAAAAATTTAAAAACTGCAAAAGTTTATATTTGTGTTATTTTACATCGTCCTTGAATAGTTAAAGAAATGTTATTCGTGTTTCTGTACCTGAGATAATTTTCTTTTGTACGTCCCTAAAACAGTTATCGTATAAAATTTGTGTGATTATAAAATGTGAAGGTGAAGGACAGTAGAAACCTGATTTTCCGAATTAATGAGGACTGAGTCTTCCTCCAATAACAAAATCTTTAATAGTAAGGATAACCTTCAATAAAACTTACAATATACTCCCCATATGATAATGAAAAAGTAGCACTAAACACACTTCGTGTTAGGTGTCTGTGGGAACTTTAAGTAAACACAAACCTTATTCACAATGTACAGTTTTTACCTAAACGTATTTTTAAAAGTTTAAGCGGTTCTTCGGCGAATACTTCGTATAACACGGACAATTGGTTTATCGGGGCTCCAATAATCGTGTTTATACTGAAGGTACGATATTAACGCCTACAAGTTGAATCTAGTTAGGAATAAATGTAATTGCGGTGTATAAGCAAGAAATATTTTTTATCTGATAAAAGGACAGGGCCTATTCCAGACTATTATCTCAATAGTCTCTAGTGCTGCTGATACTGTAAGCAGTAGTTGATGCATGGTAAGCTGATGTTTGATTATTACTGTACCTAGTAGCTTCCTATAGATTACATATCAAACAGTAAAACTTATTTTCATATCTGACGACATACTCACTGTATAATGGGAACCTTGTTGCGGTAATTTGTTATTTTGGTTTGTGCTTATTACGTAAAGAAGTGTTCAAGTTCTAGTAGTTTCTACAGTAGTCTGTACTGCACCCAATCGTCGAGCGATGTAATATTACGTTCTCGGCTCTCAAAGTATTAAAAATCATCCATTAAGTGAAGGCCGAAGTAGAATAAAGGGAAACATCCAAAAGTCCTCATACCTGATATAGCCTACTCGAATTAATACCGTACGCCAAACCTCTGGCAACTGCACCCAGGAATATCAAGAGGTGAGGTGAGAGGGTTTTACGGCCCTTTAACAAAGAGGTCTTGAGAGTCGATGAGAGTGAAGTGAGGTGAACAGAGAACATAACATCCGTGTCCGAGCCAGGATTCGAGGCCAGGACCTCTCGCACCGTGGACCGGCGCCTAACCGACTGCGCTACAGAGGCCGGTGAGGGATATCAAGAGTGTTAGGTCTTGTACCGTGAATATCAACAAAACCACAAGATTAACCCTCACCAGCTCCAAGAGTACATCAGTTTTGTTGCTACACCACTGCAAACAACGTATGGTGTTGGTGCATGTGACATGTTACTCTCTGGTGAAGTCCTCAGTTTGGTTGCCAGGTTTTGGCAGTTCTCTTCTAAGTAAGATCCCTTTGAACGTAGTTGTATTTACATGAGGGTTCCTGGGACTTGACTCTGTTTCACACTTTACCGAACTCTTGTAATAATTTAAAATTTTCCGCTGCTTTTCAAGGATATGACATATGATGCTATTTTCAGTGAACGATACTATCTATTGGCCCTATGAAACTCGTGCAGATGACTACAAAAATATCATTTACGATAGTAGTCGGAAACATCAATTAATAAAATGTACAAATTAACTTTCGCGTCGAAGTATAAAAACCAGGGGCGTAATTTCAGGTTTTTCTTGGGGGGGGGGGAAGGGGGGCCAAGATTCTTTTTTTGGCGTCAATGACCCTGCTGCATATTTTTATTAATCAAGCATGCATAAATTAGAAACTTTAATAATGAAACTTCAGTTTTATATGCTTACGTTTGTATTATTTAAATAACAAAATACACAAAATAATTTATACACTTTTCCTTCTAAATCAAGAGAGGCATTTGCCCCCCCCCCCAATTTGTCCCCCCTAATGACGCCCCTGCTAAAACATATGTGGAAAAACTGTATTGTTGCAACATTCACTTTGATCCAAGAAGAAATGTACTTTTCCCTTCTTTAAGAGAGCGAGCCATCAAACAGAAACTTTACAAAGGCTAATTTTGTAAGCAAATAATTTACTACAGTTATGCGTTTGTGGTGAACCACTTGTGACGTAACGCACCAACCATCTACTTTGAAAAATGCTTTTAGTTAAACGTATTAGAACGTATTTTAGATTATCGATGGAAATCTTATACCTCTGAAAATGTTCGTAACATCCCTCATTACGAAAACGAGAGTTTACCCGCTTCAAATAGCATGAAATTTTTGCCACGAAGCTGTAAGCGATTTGTTAAAATGACTTTCGATGAAGCACATAAAAGCAAACGAAAAATGCCACGTTGCATAAACCAGTGACTGAAAGAAATTTTAGTACGAGCATGGATGCTTATTTCCCTTCATAGTGGTACTTAAATTTTCGACAGGAATAACCTGGCAAATTATCTGTCGGATTCATACTCATTCCAACTGTATGGCAAGAGGTTCCGTTGCGAGTAAATACGCCCAAGGAATACGTCAGGCATGGCCGAATTTTGCTCACAGATTTGGAAAACTTGGTTATCCAGGAATGGTTTTGGTTTTTAACTGTCTACTTTCAAAGTACCAGTACATAGTCGATTGCAAGAAACGTTTTCAGCGTTAATTTATAAATTACTCCACTCTTGAAGGGCTGGCTATTTTTGCAGCAAAAATATATTTCATACACACACACACGTATATATATGTTTTTTTAATTGTCAAAGTACTTGTCAATTTATGAAGGAATTTCAGATTTCCACAATTTTTTAAAATGTAAAAACATGTCCATGAGCGATTATTGTAAATAAGAAACTCATTACCTTTTTTAGTTTACAATTAGTTTTATTTCGTAGGGTAAGTACAAAAACAACAAAATTTTCGCTTTTGACATGCCATGCGAAAACTATAGTTACAGATGATGGTATATCGCGGTAATATTTTGTGAGAGCATATCCTTGTAAACACCGTAGTTTCTTGTAACATAATATGATTCGATGGTATACTTTTGACACAACGTAGCTGTCTTTAGACCAATAACAGGCACGAAATATTACATTATCGGGATTCTTATTGGCTAGGTCAAATAGGGCAACAGCTCCAAGTACAAGCTAAAGCCAGTAATCTCCTAGCAAGCTGAACGTGTTTTGAAATACAGCAAACAGTAAGTTTTCCCGCGATAATCCACCATCTCTTAACTATTGTAAGCCAAAAACATAATAATTAGAGATGGTGGAAAATCGCGAGAATCTTTTCTGCCAGCGCATCTCCTAATATAGCATCATTCGCCTTGTATGATTGGTCGATGGTTGTGTGGCACGGTCTAGCTGTTTACAGACGAACCACGTGCGTTCAGTCGCAACACACCACAAATACTGTAGCTTTGGCCTAGTAAACTAAGGACTCACCAGTAACGACATATAAATGTTGGAAATTACGACTTTGAACCCTAGCAAACGGTCAACTTTCCCTGCATTAAATCACCATCCGTAATTATTTTCAATGTCTGAAAATTGGACAATATTCGGCCCAACTGTAATTTAATTAGTTATTTTTTAATGTCGGACTTCATTTTTACTGTCGGCAGCCGCTGTAGATCTGTACTGGAGGTATTCGCAGAGGTTGGGGAGGAGGAATATGCCCCAGGAGGTCGAACTGCGTACTCTGACCCACCACAGCAGCCTCGATGATAGAAGCCAGCTCTCACCTCTGGGCGACGATACGACAGTTCTCTGGCGCGCACCGAGCATCGATCGCGCGCATACTTAACGCCCCCGTAGTTTTAATCTGCAAAGTGTTGGACCTTCATTTCGGCGACAAAGAGCGATATCGGTGCACATCACTGATCGCAGTGAAGTTTACCTCCGGAAGAGAAAGAGAGGTCGCAATACGCGACGGGTCACCGACCACACCGGTGCTCTCTCTCTTTTTCTGTGCGACGCGAACAATCCCTCCTAAAAAGCTGGAGCTGCCAAGTTCTTCATCACTTCCCACATGTCAACGTCTACACGTGCGTAAGGAATCCGAACTCCAGCCGAATAAGTAAATATTTATTTTAGGAAACTGGTACACTAACGTCTGTCAATGAACCCGTCTGTAATAATAGATAACGTCACGGTGGTCTATTGCTTTCTATCCGCCATCTTAAATTATGTTGTAGCAGTCATATTGTTTCCTTCTTCCATCTTAGATTACGTCACGGCGACCATCTTGAATCTGACGACCATTTTGTTTGGCATCGACCACCATTTTGATATTATCTTATCTTGCTAACGTAACTTAAATTTATGATATCGCTTGTCTTAATGACGTAATACACTAGCCATATTGTTTTCATTGTGTACTATCTGTTCAATTTTCGAAGTTTTAGCTTAGACCTGTTAACTTATGTGGCTTTCCGTTAAAACAATAATATCAAAATGTTGTCTGTAGCTATTTCTTAAGTTATTAACCTTACTCTGCAGGGTATTTGCGTATAACTGAGTTATGTATCCCATACAATATTTACTATCCTAAATGCAAATAGTGTAAACGGTTATGATCTTGTGTTCTCGGCGGCATGGTGGTCAGGATACTCTCCTCCCACCACAGTGACCTGGGTTCGTTTCCCGGATGAGTTATTCTGATATTTTCATGTGAGAAACATGGCGCATGTTGCTGCTGGCGAGTTTTCTCGGTGATCTCCTGTTCTCCTGTTCCTCGACACATGCATTCTATCGCGGTTTCGCCCCCACATCGTCTTACCTCATCCCTTCTTCGGGATGACTGGGCGACTGGCGTATCTCTAGAGTAACCGTACCGGACATACCATCACCCTAGCCTTTTCCAGTCCTTTGCGTTCCTGCTTAGCGTGATAAGCATAATGCGGCTTTTCATTTTCCTTCTGAACTCACCTGTTCTGCTGTTAAAATAACTAATACACCCTACTGCAATTATGCATTCGACGAGTTATATACTAACACTAACACCAGAAAGAAATAAAAGAATAAAAAAAATCGGGAATGAGAAAGAGATACGCTAATATCTATAGATTGCACCATTGATATGTTAAAATTTTGATTTTTTTTTACAAAAGAAAATGCTTATTCATATGATTATACATTTAAGAACAGTTTCAGTGAAATCTGCAAGTAAACGTCTGTGAAGAAGCCGTAACCACCAGAAGAGTCAAACGAATTCAATGTGAAACAGCGCATCATAGTGTTGGGATATGAAAAGAATCCGTTACTAGAAATTACCATTACATTAGTAAAATACAGCTGTCTTTATAATCGCAACCTTGTTAACATTCTAAATTTTCAGAACGGCCATACACAGTATATCTTCATAGTAACCTTCGTTCGAGGACGAAAACAAATGCAACGAACAAATAACGGAAACATATTAACATATCCAGCTTCTGAAATTATATATGTTGCTTTACCACATTTGTGCAACACGTACATTCTTTTTGAATAGAGCAATATGCTATGGCAAAGCAACAATGGCTCACTTTAACATATATTGAGACACTACAGTGAAAAGTCACCAAGAGAGAGACTTTATTCAATAATACATCATCTGTTTGGCGCAACCAATACTTTGTATAAGGACAGTAAGCTGTTCTGTTGCTGAAACTAAATTATTTTGTTGTTCTCATTTTCTTTTTTCACGAAAGTGTAAACTTACCGCTTTCATTGGCAGAAGAATAAAGGTGTTCGGCAGTACATCAATTTCCTTTTTAATAACAGAGAAAAATGTAACACAGACGCGACCGAAATTCGAATATAGTGTCTTGGTTTCAGTGTGACTGAAGGCTGTGTCTTCTCTCTCACGGCTGAACTAACCTTTGTTAAGTAAGCCATGTTTTCTAAATTAAAGCCTGGCCAATTTCATGAAATTTATTCTGATTATGCTGTCGTTTTTAATATCGTAATTTTTAATTTCTGCTCGAAACATTTTTAATGGGATTACATGTACCCTTATGAATAGCCTTTAAAACACATCAGCTACAGAAACAGTAAAATATATCACGAATTGCTAGAGCCCGGTAATTTTCGCGAAAGGAATTTTGCAGCACTTTGTTTCAGTGCCTTACGTGCGCACCTGCATCTCTGCTATGTGGTCAGTGATTGGATGCCTTAACACCCAGCGTGTGGAGGTTAAACCCGTAAATCACATGATGTGTGACAGTTATCCGTGTACTGATTGGCACAGTCAAATGAATAACGACTCTGCGCAAAAACACTCTGTCAATAGCCATGAAGTTGAACTGCAGGTGTGCACGTAAGACACTGAAACAAAGTGGGGCAAAAATCTTTTCGCGAAAACTACCGGGCCTTACGAATTGCGAATTCAAACCAAGGGTGCTCAAGAATGACAGCTAACGGGGACAACAGAATATTCGTTAAAATAGTAAAAAAAAAAAAAAAATAACGATTAATTCTGCGCCAACCAAACTAGTAGTTCGTAGCAATTTGTAAAAAATTCGTCAACTAAACTACTGTAAAGATGATTTATTTTGCACCACAAATTTTTATTGTAAGTAAAGGTTTGCAGAATCTCAAAATGTTGAAAACTTCACCATTCACGGCTTTAAAAATAAACAGTACTTTACAGTGACGGGTATCTTGGGATTTTCACATAGAATGAAATAAATCACGTGATCCATAGGGGTGCAAAGTAGCCTTACTTTACGGTACATATTTGTGCTCTTTTTGGCGAACAAAACGTGACGCAAATATAAATAATGCTCTCACTAGACGATGAGCGAATTTCGGAGATTTTAATAATCCGGGATGCATAAACATCAGCGTTGGCAGGGTGAGGGTGTATATCTGCTACGTGTGTGCAGTGCTGAAGTGATCAGTACGGGCGGGCGGTTATATGGGGACTCTTCATCCGCTCGCATCGTCATAGGATGAAATCACAACAGACTAGAGCCTAGAGAAAGATGAGGGGAGGTAGAGGGTATTAACAGCGACCGGCGGCCAGCGGTTATTACAAAACGCGTAATGTCAACACAAGCGACAGCCGCGTGTTAACGGCGCATGTCGTTCGACGACGCTAACACTACCGGCTGGCAAACGCGTAGTTGACTTAACAGCGATTTCCGCTTTCTAGTATAACACACATTCCACTTTCTCCCTACCCTTCCAGTTTATAGGAGGACCACGATTGACGCATTGGTTAGAGCACTTGCCTCCCACAAAGACGAATCGGGTTCGATTCCCGGAATGTGGGAATCCTGCCGGATGATGCCAATGTTCGGCGAGTTTCCTCGGTGATCTCTAGTTTCCCCCGCCCCTTCATTCCGGCGCTGCTCCATACTCACCTCATGTCACCCCTCAACAGCGATAAAGACCTAGAAGTTAAGTGCCGACAAAAATCTCTCTCACTTAGCTTCCAATTATTTATAAGTTTCAGAAAACGTTACTGAAACAGTTCATGACTGTTTGTTCCTCTTCTCTTCGTTTAACATGTCCCTGTTAAATCTGCTCAGGAGGCGAGTTCTGTTCACTTCCAGGCTAGGACTTTATGACACGAAACGAAATCAGACATTAAGGGAGCAACCTGCCTGAATCTGTTTTCCGCGTTAGAGGCTCAGAAGCAAAGAAGCAGTAAGAGCTACTCTTGACGCGCGCGCCAAAGTCCTATCGCCTTTATGCGCAAGGTATTAAACTGGCCCGCAGTGATGCAGTGCTAGTAATTTCCCACAAATAATATATATTTCGGTTCCATAATTTTGTACAAGCGTATGTTAACGTATTCATTTTACAATTTTCGCTACTTACCCAAAACAATAACTATTCAAATGACACGAATCAAATAATTTAGAGGGGAAGTAAATGTATTAAGCTACAGAACAATACCTTTGTAAGTATACGTAAAAATAGTTTGTATTAAAACATTCCTGAATCAGTGGCGGCTCGTGGGTTGTTGCCAGGTGGGGCTGCAGACAGTCGGAATTGTACACTCTTGATGAACGCTCCGTAGACCAACGACCATGAAATTTCTGCCGGCTTATAGATATTTTGTGACCACTCAGTAGAGTCAACCAGCGCACAACGTACAGCTCTTGGCAACTGCAGCCCTACCTGGCAACAACCCACAGCCCTGTACAGCTCTTGGCAACTGCAGCCCTACCTGGCAACAACCCACAGCCCTGTACAGCTCTTGGCAACTGCAGCCCTACCTGGCAACAACCCACAGCCCTGTACAGCTCTTGGCAACTGCAGCCCTACCTAGCAACAACCCACAGCCCTGTACAGCTCTTGGCAACTGCAGCCCTACCTGGCAACAACCCACGAGCCGCCACTGCCCTGAATGTACCTACATTTTTGCATATTTTTGAGTATCTGTATTTACGTTTTCAGTTTTCTACAACAAGGCAACATTCGCTCGTAGTGCCATATATTTAAAAAATAAAAATAAACGTTGTATTAAATGCCATCTGACGCACGCTCTTGAAATCTTTCTATACAGTATGAATCTTGACTGTGAGTGTGTCAATTTTTCGTGGTGATGGCTTATAAATAAATAAAATAATATGTTTTCAATTTGTAGGGAGTAATGCTACCCTGAAAATCGACTTTAACATTTAATTTATGTAAGTAATAATAATAATAATGGACGGGGAAAGGCAAAACGAGGTAGAGGGACAGAACATGATACAAAAAAAAAAATGTGGAACAATTTTCCGTTTCAAAATGTTTCTAAAACGGACATAATTTTCCCCATTTATCCATTTTCAAAAAATTTTTGTTTAAGAAATACAATCGCAATAAATTGAAAACCCCGCAAACGAAGGTTCGTATAAGTTATATAATATCGATAACAGTATTAAAAACCATAGACTATATTAAGATAGGCGTTTTTTATTTTCTAAAATTGAAAACTCTAAATTGTTTAAATTGACGTTAAGGGCCATCAACGCCCATCTTAGAAACATTTTAAAAACCAAAAATTTTCAGTTAGGTTTTTTGGATACTTCGCTCTGCCCCCTTCCCGTAATACTGATTAAATGAGGCTGTACAGCCGATTTACAGGGCGGCAGCACTCGCGTCATAGCTGACTTGACGGACAAACTGAAAAATAAATTTATTGACTTTGTCATAAGCTATCACCAAGAAAATTTAACATACTCAGTACTGACGCACCCTATACATCAGTGCGTCTTCCTGGAACTGTTTTCTTCGAGGTGAGAAAGGAACCAACGAACGCAGAATGCTGCGACATAAATCCTGACGGGTGCGGCTTCACGCGGCGCCTGCCGAAAGCCTATAAATCGTTTATCGCCGAAAAAACGATTTTCCCGTCGCGGGCTTCCATTTTCCGGGTCACAGCTTCGCTGTTTGAAAGATCTGCGGGCTTATTACTGAAGCCATCCACATTTACGTTGGCGAATGTAGCCTGCCCTCACATAAAATTGTAATGAATAAATGCCCGCTTCCATGCGGTTTGCGACTTTACGAGTTGACGCGGGATACGAGATGTTGAGTTATATGTTTGGCATCAGCTGTAACTCTTCAAATGAGATTCTGTAGCAGTTTACTTTTACGGTAGACTATTCGTAACTATACTGCAAAATTTTTTACTATGCTTGGCAAACCGCTCTACGGGAAGTAGTCTTTAAAACATTATGTTATGCTATTTGTGGTAAACGTGATTTTATATACATTTTGAATGCATGCGGTTTTGAAAAAATATGGAAAAGTACCTAAGATACTAGGCACATGCGGTTTTCGGCACACACATACATAGGTCTCTAAAGTCTAGTTGGGGTTTGAAAAATTATGGTAGGAAAATTACCTGAGCTACTAGGAGCACGGATTTTTTGAGAAATTAAGAGAGCGTGGTACATACTTCAACGCTGAAAGCATTAATCTATACTGTAGGTTTCTTGAAGCCAATTTACGAAAATTAAACAATAGCAATCCTAGACAATAGTTTTAGCCAATGTTTTAAACAAAACTGTTTCCAGTGTTATGAACTTCTGAGGCACAATCTCTAACGCCGGAACCTCGTGCATTTAACTGCGGCGCAAGAGATCACGCGTAACGAATGAATAATTTTGAATACATATTTACTCATAAATAGAGATGGTGAAAAATCGCGAAAATGTTTTCAGCCAGTGTGCTCTACAATTCAGTGTAGCGTCCTGCGTCATGTATTATTGGCCGGCGGTTGTGTACCACGGTGTAGTTGTTCACAGACGAATCACAGACGTCCAGTAGTAGCGCACCAGAGTTATCATTGGCCCAGTCAATTAGGGACTCGCCAGTAACGAAATAAAAGCGTCGGAAATGAATACAATACATTAAAGCCTAGCGAACAGTCAACTTTTCCCGCGATAAATCACCTTCTCTACTCATAAAGTAGGCAAATACCATTATCTAGCATTGTCATCGAGTATTTTATCCATTTTGGCTTCGAAAAAAGTGTAGGAATCAATTGATGTTTTCAGCGTTGATTTATCTACCACGCACTCGTAAGTAGAAGTATTGGTATTAGTAGACGTGTATGTGGGCTCCAATAGAAGCACGGGGCATATCCAGGTTATATTATAGCTTAGCTCCTGCCGCGTTCTGTGGAGCGTGTCTGCTGGAATAGTCGTGACCAGGGCTGTGTAAGGACTTCCTTTGACCGTCAGCCATATTTCATTTTAGTTCCTGATCCCTGGCGCAGAGCGTTAGTGTAGAACCTTGTCCGAAAACTTACGAGGTTACCCCGGGTAGAGTAGATTACATTTCGTAAACATAATTAAGGTTAATTCTACTACAGGTTAGAAAGATCAATGTTATAAGTTAGGCACAGGGAAAATTTCTGCCACTTGAGCGCTGGTATCGCTAATGCACCAAACTGACCAATCACAGAGCTTTCCTAAATTTTAAGTTTCATTAAGTTTACAATTTTAAAGGCGAAATCGGTTTATTTTCACTTGAAAATTAAATTGAATGACAAATGTAATTTCTAAGTTCGTTTAAATTTAATTTTAATACGGTTTCGTATTTATCTGGTCTCTTAGCGATCGAAGCGAAACTAGTGGCAGAAATTTTCCCTGTGCCAAGCTCTCCCATAAGAAAACGTATTTTCTTTCTAACCTGTAGTAGAATTAACCTTAACATAATATTTTCCGTCCGCCATTTTCTCGCGCAATTAAATGGTGTCGATTGTTAGGAGGCGTAATTTTCATGTTTGATTTGGATTAGTTTTTTTCATTGTACGTTATATTTTTCGTTGGTTAGTGTTTAGAGGCATGTTATGAATACTAGCGGCGAAAAACACGCAGGTGCTCAGTCGTTTGCTATGTTGTTTTGAAGAATTGAAGAGCAGGCCGTCGCTCTGTTCAGTTTTGTGGATGTACGAACAAGATATCTACTTGAATTGTGGAAGTCTTAGCTCAGACTGTTTTAGTCCTGTTACGAAATTGCTCAATCTTTATTCCTAACAAGTTGGAATGTACCAGGTATGTAAATGTAAGTATACTTTACTGTGTATAATATTTGTATTAGCCTAGGCCTAGGACCTATAACCTAACTAGACAATCACTTCTGCAATGGCATGGCAGGTCTACATTACATAGAAAGTAGTTATAAATGGTAGGCCTACTTCCTCAGTTTCTCAGTGAGATTTAGGCGTGATTACAAGGGTTGCTTTTGGACTTGTTTTTGCACTGTAACCTATATTTTTTATCTGCCCTTTATATGCTTTTTGTAGGTGAAAATAGATTTATGTATTGTATAAGAAATGATGTAATTATCAGACAATGCAATAAATAATTGTAGGGACTTGGTTGGCATTGTTACTGATCATAAATTATTAACAGACGATTTAAAAAAATAATAAAATGATTTTTTAAAATAAGCTACGAGACATTTCCGGTTGTAAAGACAAGTTTAGAAAAATCGTTTTTCACAAATTAAGTATCTAGGTCTTTGTATATGTTCACATCTCGAATTAAAAAAAAATTCAAACATTTAGCGACGAAACTTGATATGACTGCTTGTTTTGCATTATTTTTTTTTTATTATATTATCAGGTCTTGAAATTGCAAAAAAATTGTTTCTCTGTCATATTTATTTTTATACATTTTTAAATTTAAATTTTATTTCATTTATATAATCTAATAAATATTTCAGAGTGAAGTCATGCTTGAGGCCGTAAACATATTCAAGAATCTGCCCATTGCTGTCTGTACTGCCAATGATGGTAATACATCCAGAACTTTAAAGGCTACTGGATTGCATAATCGTCCTAGAATCCCTGCAGGTATGTAAATAATAATAATAATAATAAGGCAGAACATATTGGATTCCTAAACAGAAATTTGGCAGTTAAGTTGCGAGATAAACAATTAGTTAGTTGTACGACTCATGTAACATTTAATGATTACCATAGTAAAATAGGTACTATAGAAAAAATATTACTAGGTTTCTTACTTAATTTACTGTGTCAGCAGAAGCCCACATTCAGCTTCTCTCCCTCCCTCTCTCTCTCCCACACACACACACACCTACATACACAAATGTGCTCTCTTGCCTTTTCTTGATTCTCACCAAATCACACACACACACACACAACTAAGTTATTGAAGTATGAGGACAAAATGGTAGAGCAAGAGTACCTACAGCTGTAGTAGGCATTTAATTACAATTTTGTAAATTAAATATTTTTTCTGACAATAGAAATAAGAAAGCCGTTATTTTTATTTTTAGAAATTATCTTACACACATCTAGGTTAATGTAAAAACATTACATAGTCTTACTCAAAACTACCCTCGCTGCAGTAATTCCGTTTATTTTTTCAAAGAAAATCATATTTTTGCACAAAAATTTATTAAAATAGTCTATAAGTTATTTAAATGTTTCATGCCTTAATGTTGCCTTATATGGAAGTTCCATATATTTTCTGACAAAAAAAATTCAGAGATATTGCATGCTCTTAAGCAAGAAGTAACAATTTTTGTAACACAATGCAATTTGCAAATAAGAGTGACATGGTTATCTTACTAATCATTAAAATAAATGCTAATTTCCAATAATCTTTTCAGTTTAGAGCAAAGCTGCTGTGTTAATAATAAAACATACTTAAATGTAATATGAATTAAATTTATTCCTTTCTGTTGAAATAAGCTTTTTTAAAGTGTTGCATTTGCTTTCAACATGCATATTCAATTCAAAAATTTTATATGTGAAGTGAAAATAGATAATCCCAAAAAATTTCCCTTTACATTGTTGATTGTTGTCTACTTAAAAATAAAGATCACAATAATTTTAGCTTGTTAATCACTTTCACCTTATCTCTTAGGTTTTTGTATATTAGCTTTCCTTAACTTTTTATTTTAAAATTAAAAGAGCATCGGTGTACTTTATCAACACAAGTCAATACACTTTACTCTGACATAAAAAATGTGTTGTAGTAATATATACAAAAATTAGAAATATTGTCACAAGACTATCTCTGTAGCCTGAAACTGTGCCGTATGTCATAAACAGAAACTGGGAAAGTTAATAACTGGGGAAGGCATACAAATACTTGCAAATTTATTTCAAGTATCATTATTTTAAATAAAATGTATGTTGAAAAAAATTATTTTAGGAACCCTGCATAGCTCGCAGTCATAAAAGCAATTCGACAACACAGAAATTGACATAAATGTGTGTTAACTACGAGGCAAATGTTTCAAATTAAATATATGATCACGAGTTCCCTATTTCAAAATAGCCATTTATAGTGCATTGTCGCAGGAAAGAACTGTCCAACTGTGTATTTGACATGTTATTCTAGTCATTGATAACTACTTCATTATTTCTATTTTTTCTTTTCAGATAGTGAGATCTCTAGCATCTTCACCATCAAGAAATAATAAGAAATTATGTGTTTTACTCACTATTATGCACATTACTTGTAAATGAGCCACTTGAGTATAATGCTAATGTGTACTGAACAGTGCTAAGGTAATGTAATGTTTTTCATGTACAACATATTCTATTATATTTTTTTTTTTACAAAATAAAGGGGACAAATATTGTACCCTTTTTATTTCCATTTACTCTGTGAATTTTTCCTTTCGAGAAGTGTCTTTTCGTATTATTTTTTATGGGGGAAAAATTTTTAGTACAGTACAAGAAAACTCTTAAATATAAACCGCCTGTATCTTATTTGTATATAAATCAGGACTTTTGAGTTACTCACGCTTTATTACATTCATGCTTGTTTCTACTACAATAACAGTACAAACTGCAGTAGTGGTCCGTACATTCTCAAGTACATAGGCTTACCTAATGACTCAAAATATTAATTTTAACATTTCGTTAACTATTTTTATTTTCAAACCATCTCTTGTTGGCTTGAAATTCATATGCGGTTTGCGAATGAAAGAAACGGAATACAATATTTCTCTACTGTAAGTAATTATGCTTGTTTTTTTTTAATTACTGTAGTTTATTTCATATTCTGTTGGAGATATTGCAGCATGTAGAAAAACTGGGCAGGAAGTTGCAAGATAATACTTGTGTGGTTCAGCGAAATTTGAAACCATTCATGTAAACTACATTGTATGGTTAATTTATTTTATCAACACTTTTTCAAAATAAAAGGTAGGAAATTGCTATTATGGAAGAGAATTATAAGACATAAACCTATTTGAAAGTAATGAACATATAAACATCACTGCAATGTCTTTAGTAATTAACTCTGTCAGTAGTACAGTGTAAATATAGGTGCTTTGGAAATGTCTAACCTCTTTGGACACGTCACTTTATGTTTGCGCATGTAAGATAAATTGTGCAGTCGGTAGCAATCGTTACGGTTTGATAAATGAAAGTTGATTAACTAAACCAAATGCAAATATGTCTGTTTCAGTTTATTTTATTTTAGTATTATTGTATTTAAGTAAGGAAATGCACGGAACTATTTTCGGCAAGTAGCTGCCAACCATACAAGCAGTAAGGTAACTATTGTTAATGTTGAATAATATGCAGTAACGGCTAGTGATATTTTTCAAAGGTTAAATTTTTAGTGCTCACGTTATCCCGAACGACCTATAGTTAATTGCAGCATGTATGATTGGGCGGTATACGTCTGACACAGCGTAGCTCTCTGCAGACCAATAGCAGGCATCAAATATTACAATAGCATGTTGCTTATTGGCTCAGTCAAATAGGGCAACAGCTCCACGTACAAGCGAAAGACAGTGTCTTTTGTTAAGCTAACCATACATTGAAACCCAGCAAACAGTCAAGTTTTCCAGCAATAAACCACCATCTCTAATGATTGTTTTCAAGAATTTACTATCAAGGTCAAAGCGGGTCAGCATTTCTTCTGCAAATTGTTGCCGTGCAGTGTGGTTAGGTCACTAGGCTATTACATAGCATTCTCTGTTTGGAAAATTCGCTAAGCTCTGCATGCATCCTGTACGCCACTTCTTTTGCGATCATGTTATTTTAAACCAGTTTGTCGGATACGCTATTGCCAATCTCAATGGTCACCATTAGTTGTGACGTCACACGCGAGCGCTGGTTCCAAACAAATGTTTGTTTTGAAAGTTTAACATTGAAAAACCATTTGGCATCCCGACGTATTTTTGTAATTACGTTAATAAAATACAGATACTTTCGTTTAGACCTAAATAATGTCAAACATAAGTGCGGCAGGACTTCTCACGTAAACTGATGTCACCGGAGACGAAAAAATTTAACACATGTAGCGGGAAAATACATTTGTGTTGGGTCTTGCAACTTGTATAGCACGCATCCTTAAGAAATAATACTGTAAAAGGCGGAGATTGTTACAACTTAGGACGTTATAATGTGAATAAATGATATTAAAACTGTATTCGTGCATTTTTGTAGCAATGATCAAACTAATTTATTTTCACATTAGGCAAAGTTAGGCAGAGGGTATTAAAATTTAAGCCTATACAATTGCTGCTGCTGACGAACATTAGGGGTGACTTATTTATTTATTCAATGTAATGTCTCAGTCTTGTTGGTTTGCTATCTGAGCGTAAATGTGTGCTAAAGAAAGTTTAATATAACTATCTATTTCTGGCCTACTGTGTTTATTACACCTGTCGGATGATTTTTAGTGTCCTTACCCTAAAATTTTTAGTGCCTCTGCACCATAACTTTCAGTGCCCCTGCCCTAAAATTTTCAGCGACTCTGCCCTACAATATTCAGTGCATATGCCCTACAATTGTTAGTACTTCTGCACTAAAATTTCTAATTCCCCCTTCACTGCTACATGAATTGATGCCCCTGCCCCACAGTTTTGAGTGCATCTGACACTGTCCCATGATTTTTTGTGTGTCACTGCCACATATTTGTTAAAATGCAACTATCTTTAAATTTTTTGATTAGGCCTACCCTAAAAGTTTTTATATCTCTACAATGACCCTGCCCCTAAATTTTTTAGCTGTCCTACCCTAAAATTTTCTGTACATCAACCCTACTGTACCCTACCCTACAGTTTTCTGCATCCCTATCCAACAACTGTATCCTACCCTACAATTTTCTGTACATTTACTCCATGATATTTGATATCCTTCAAGTCCACCTACCCTACAATTTTGTTTACCTCTGCCCCACAATATTTTCATGTTTCTCCCTCAAATTTCCTGTGCCCCTACTGTACAATTCTGTGCTTAGGCCAATACCCTAAAATTTTCTGTACAGTACCTCTATCTCATGAGTATTTTTAATGTTTGAAGAAGGTAAGGGGGGTTGGGGAAGGGATACCAACATTGACAAGTATGAATGGACAAACTGCGACAAATTACAAAGAGTAAGCTGATATGCTGCAGGCACAGTATTTGTCAGTGTTTGAAGCAAAGGAGAACTGGAATAGTGAGACAAATAGACAACATGAAATGGATTGGAGACTTTCTCCAAGGACGAAGGCAGAGGGTGAAAGAAGTGGTGTAATTGTCAGCGGACGGCGAGGTGACATCAGGAATGCCACAGGGAAGTGTGCTCGGTCCGGTATTGTTCAACATTATGGCGAATGGTATGGGTATTGGGATGCAGTGGCATAATAAGATTGTTTGCAGATGACTGTTTTCTTATCAATGGTGGGCAGTGAGGTCAACTTGCAGGCAGACATTGACAGGATGTGTTTTCGGACTTAAAACAAGATGAAGATCAATGTTTGTAAGACTAAGTTAGTTAGGTTTGCTAGGAAGAGAGTGATAAGCAGAATCATTTACAGATGGGATGAGCAAGGTATAGATGATGCCACACAATATAAGTATCTAGGGGTTGTGCTGCCGAGTGACCTTAGGTGGGCAAAACAGGTGGAGAGGGTGGTTACGAAGGGGAGAAGACCTTTAGGTTTGCTGGGAAGGGTACTGAATGAGGCTATAGCACTGAGGGGAAGGAAAAGGTATACTGCACAATGGTACGGCCAATGTTGGAATATGCTGCTGCAATGTGGAATTAGTACGAGGAAGTTGAAGTGCAGTAAATGGAAAAGGTGCAGAGAAGGGTGGCAAATGGGGTAATGGTAGGTGGAGAAGACAGGTGCAGAATGGAGAGGAGGAAGGTAAATATAGGCAATCTGTAATGATGAAGGAATTGGGATGGAGTACATTGAAGGACAGAAGGAGAGTTTAAAGACTGGTTACGATGTACAGAATTGTGAATGGAGAGGGTGGATGGGGAGGGTTACATTGTCACCTAACTAAGGGAGGGTATAGAAGTAGAGGAAACAACAAAACAACACCCAGAATGTTGAGAGGGTGTGGAGGAGAACGGAGCGTGGTAGGCAGTCTATACTTGTGAGATTTGTGAGGGAGTGGAATGTTTTGCAGGATGACTTGGTGACGGTGAAGGGGTTTGGTAGGTTCAGGGATGTTTTGAGGAGGGTTTTCTAGAGGTGGGAATGTGTGGTCTCACCACCGTGCAGCAGCACAATTGTGAGCATTTATTTATTTATTTTGTATCTGCTACACATTTTTAATGTGCTACACTACAATTTTCTGTACATCTGCGCCATGATTTTTTAATATCTTTGTTAAACATATCCCGTGCTCCTACCCTACAATTTTATGCATGTTTGGAGAGTCAATATGAATTTATTTACTATTTGTACTTCTTTGTTTTGTTTAATATTTTGTTTGTAAAAAAGTTATTGGTACGCGTTGATTACGAACATTAAGATTTTTTAGGTTACATGATAATAGTAATTCTTTTATATTTAAACAGCTGAACAGAACAGCTGAACAGATTTCCTTGAATCATAGCTAAGAACCATCTCGATCACGTCAGCTTTCAAACAAAAAAAAATCGCATCAAAATTGGTCCATTCATTTAGGAGTTACGATACCACAGATGGACACACAGATATACAGATACACACACACGTCAAACTTTTAACACCCCTTTTTTTGCGTCGGGGGTTAAAAAAGTTACTACATTCACAATTTCACAATCGACTTTATTTATAAGTGCTGTTAACGTAACAGTTGATATTTCATAATCAACTTAATGAAAATGTTAAAATGATCAATAATACCATATGACTGTGGCAAGAAGAAAAAAAATACCTCCTATATTTTGACGTTTTCAAATCGGAATGCGCATAGCTCAGTATGTTTTTCGGCCATACTTTTTTGAAAACTCTTAGTGTAGTTTAGAGACACGCGGCTTGATTATATATATATGTGTGTGTGTGTGTGTGTGTGGAAGACTTTGTGTTTACCGAAGTACTTTCGTTGTAATCAATATAAACCATTCCTACAAAGCAAACTATTTGTTAAAGAGTTTTTATTTTTTATGTGAGAAACACTTGGATGAAAAAGAACCATCAGCGAAACTTCGTAACCAATGTTTATTACTTGTACTTCTTTCCAAAGCTCTATATATCATCTCTCAGGTTACCATTTCGTTTATTTAAGAGTGTTCCTGACATTATTTAGAGTAGCAGAGTTTATTTACATAATTCCCTATGGTCAAGGTAAAAACAAAAACCTAGACCAGTTTCTGTGACTATGTCGGGAATAATTATCGTCACAGTGTGTCACTGAACACGTATAGGCAACAACAGTCTGTACGGACTGCGAACCTGATTAAGGTAATTGTAAAGTATCCAGCTATAGTTTTCAGTGTTAAGTATTTCTTGCGAAAAGTAAACAAAGTTAGTGTACGTTGAACATGATAGCGAATATTTATAGCTAAGTGTCGTTAATTCGTTTTGAAACCCACAACTGAAATGGGAAGACGACATTTAAACGGTTCAGATTTTGAGGATAATCTATGTCTCAAAGTCTTGTAGGCGCAATTAACTATCACTACATTGTGCCACTGTTTATGAAACTCGTCTGCAACGACACTGAATCAATAGCGACCGTGCATGTTCTGTCTTGTTATACGTAAAACAATTAAGTCACTGGTGCAATTTTCCAATGAACAGTAATGCTCTAAAAACACTTTCTTCGCCACAAACACAACTGCCTAAAAGAAGTTTTTTTTTATATCCCAGCCAAAATGATAGGTGTAATAAGTTTGAAGGCTATGTCTGTATCGGAGTTCCATCCGCAAATCACAGACTGACTGTGTCGCAGTAACCTCGTTCTGATTGGCGTAGTCAAATATGCACTAATGCTTTTCTGCCAATAACCGTGAAACAGAGCTACAGATGTGCACGCATGGCAGTGACGCAAATTGTTGCAAAATTCTTTTAACCAATAATCACTGGCTGTACCTAAACCGACATTATCTTGTCAGTGACCTTGAAGTGTGAGGTAGAATAAGGGCAGGCCTGAAGCAATGCCGGCATATCCGCCGGTCAGGAAATGTTACACGAGAAGCACATTGGACGAGTGACGTGAAAAGAGCTTGTGGTAGCGGGTTGGGACGGATAAGGGAACGAAGGAGCAATGCATAATGCATAGCGGGCGGGGTTTCTAGTCGATACAGGAGGGGCTCGCGGGCACAACAGAAAGCACTCAGCTGGCTAAATGGCAAGCCACCCCTTGCAGCCCAGCAACCACCCTGACACTCACAACAGGTCGGATGCCAATCAGGTCTTGTTATCACACTATTCCGGGGAGCCGCCGTGGCGCGTCACTTCACATGACACGCTTGTCCTGCATGCACGCCCTCACTACAGGCTGTTCACGCTCAAATGAGCGCTTTTTGACGGCATATCAACAAGCGCAACGCCCTATCTTCACGAAAGTATGTCCCAACTAGGAGAGATGGTTTCTTGTAAAAAATGAGGTCAAGTTACGCAATCAAATTTTTTCGCTGGGGCAAATCTTAAGGGAGGAATTCGCGATTGAAAATTGACATTGGGAAACATTTTGTTAAATTACAAAAAGAAGAAAGAAATAATTATTTTACGGATGCGGTTTGGAAATAACACGATCAGCAGTCAGTGAAAACATTGTTTTGAATACCTTTCCCTCCGGTAGATAATGGGGTTTGTGAAACCTATTTTGGCATATAATTTAACCATTGAATTTTTTTGATATTAAATGACATTGTTTGCAGCAGGAGGTTCCGATAAAACTACTGCATCGTCAAAACACCTTTGAGCTAACAGTTGTCAAGAAAATGGACGTACGATATATGGAGCCCTATAGACAGGCAACACGCGTTACACACGAGGTTGGCACAACCGCGCTATTTAATAACGGTAAAAGTCATTCGAAACAATTTTTCACACATAGCAGATCTTGATATTATTAAAACACACCCTTCATCCCATTTTTTGTTTCTCCTCACTTCTGGTTGTTTTTAAAATGTTGATATTTAATGGCCATCTCTCAATCGCGAAATTCTCCCTAAGATTTGCACACAACCCAAAACTTTCTAATAGGACTTTATCTCGCTTTTTACAAGGATTCATGTCGCAAAATTTGTAATATATACTTTCATAAAAATCCAGTATATGTATTATAATATGTATAATAAAAAGGATGAGTCTAATATATGGTAACTCGAGAGCAGGGGCGGATCCAGCATGTTTGTTGGGAGGGGTATTTAAAAAATTTATTATGCCCACACTCTGAGTCGAAGAAGGGGGCTCCGGGGGCTATCCTCCGGAAAAGTTTTGCTTTTAAAGTGTTAAGTGGTGCTATTTAAAGCGTTTTCTAAACAAAAAATTACCTATACTACTTTAAAAATTGATAATATTTTAAGGATAAACTAATCATAAAAGGTCGCGGAGGGGTAAGGGGGTGGGCCCACTGTCCCCCACCCCTGGATCCGCCCCTGCTCGGCTTGTCCTGAGAACAAATTATTACGTAAACATATATGCAACATTGGGCCTAATATGATTCATGACGGCCTAAAGTGTAGAATGAAAATATATAAATGTACCATAAAATAAAAAGGTAATTACATTAACAAACTGACCAGTCATGCACTATAGGGTTTCAGGCTGCCTTCCTCCAGGCATTCAAACATCCACTTCCAACTGAACACGTGATTTCAGAGGAAACTTTCGGGATTTGAACTTACTCCTAATGCGACATTTTTCATTCATTTGTGCATGCTGATGACTTACATGTGTCAATACGGTATAGGGAAATTAGGGGATAACCAACCCATATTCAATGTATTAAGGTGTTTACTGACTGTAACATTTTTTTCTGTGGTTACGTGCCTTCACATAATTCACCTGTTTACGAAATTACGTTCATTATAACACTTGCTTGTCATTTTAGCGTATATCTTCACGTTTAAAATCTCCATCTTTAAGGCCATCTACAAGTCTCTCAATAAACACATTAGGATTAATGTAGCGTGCACATTTCCGTAATTAATTGTCCTTAAAATTGCACTCCCGTCGGGTTAGCATATATGTGACTCATTCCTATATGAAGTTATTCACGAGGAGTTACCACAACACAGGTGTCTTTCTTACATATAGATTGGCACAAATAAATATCATTAACGTATGGGATTCACACCAGTCAAACTTTCCAGGAATCGCGCATGACACTTCTTGAGAAATTTGTATGACATTTTACGCTCCAAATGATTTGACAAATACTCCCTCCACGTTAGTAATTTTATATACAATCACACAAATTTATAAAGAATATAAAAAAATAGGGAAGATAGGTACGCCATAATAAGCACAAAAGATACAATAAACATGGACCCGGAATGAACACAGTACCTGGATAGTTTTATATTGAATTTTCTCTGGGACAGGATTTTCGCACGTGGGAATCGTGCGTTTTCTCGGGGATCTCCTTCTTTCCCGCCCATGTCATTCCTGCGCCACTCCATACTCACCTAATGTCACACCTCACCAGCGCTAAAGACATATTATATGTTGATCACTGATCAAAATCTCTCACTCACTTCCTCTATGCGAGATGGGACATTTTTTTCGGCTTTACGTGTCGTTGCGGAAACTGTCACGGAACTCGTACGAATGGAATTCCATGCGTATCGAGCGATGTTGAACTCGCACTCGAGAAAACTGGGATCGTTGGGAATAAGACGCTATTGGTAGGCCTTCTAGCCTGCTACAACGAGTCTGTTGTTGCCATCATCAATGTCTTCATCCCCCTTGCACTCATCATGATAGTGAGTGTTTGTTCAGTATAACTTGTAGTGTCAGTATTTTTCTTCTAGATCCAATGATTTGCGGTGTCAATGTTATGTTTTTGTACTGTATAGATAGTGTGATCTTCGCTTTCTGTGCTGCATAACATATGATCATAATATATTAAGTGTTTATCCCGAGAGTCTCCACACTTTATGCATAAAAAGTTCGCACATTTTACTTTATTCACAAAGAGGTTTTTGTGAGATTATTTTTGCGTGATACAGTCTTTCCAATGTCACCGCAGATGTGTTACTTGTCAACAGTTCTCCATGATGTTTTAAAAGGAATGATTTAAAAAAATACTTATGTGTATGTATGTATGTATGTACGTAAATATTAACATCACAATATCATTCGGTAAGAGGTATTGATCGCCAAGACGTTGACTGTATAGTGCGATGGAAAATTGCCAATAAACAACTCTTTAAAAATATGTATATTTGCCCACTTCGAATCTGCAAAATTTTTAATAAATAACGAATTAAATATTTTATGAAGGAAATTTTGTTTTCTATAATTTTGTACAAGAAGTATTTTTCGTTAGTATCAGTGGTTACGGATACAAAAAAAAGTTTAAAAGTCACCTTTTAACGGGTTCCCCACTCTACACTCACAACATACCCTCGGGAACTTTTTTGTATTTTTAGAGTAAGCACCGATGAATAACTGTGCCAAGTTTCAAAACTCCACGATTTTTTATCTCGATCGTCTTCTTTTGGTGTAATTTGACTGAGAATTTGTTTTATTAGTGAAATGTACATTATTAAGGTGGTATAATTTCAATGAAAACCCCCTTCAAAAAAACTAAATGATACCTTAATTATGTCACTTGTACTTCGTAGAAAAGTAAATACACAACCAATTTTGTTAAAATTTTGTGGAATTCTAGAATAAACCTACAGCAGCATAATTTGGTTATCTTCATCACCTTCCGCAAAAGTTCAATTTTTGTATTTTTTGGTGAGTTCATCTCCATTTAAGATCTATGTGCTTCGTCTGTGCATGCACGCAGCGTTGCCGGGAGTTAATGAGAAAACAGGAAGCCATTTTGTGTTTGTGATTTCGTTCTTGCGTCGTTTTACTATGAGTATGGCGTGCCACAAGAGACAAGTTCACAAAGTAGGTAACTAACTAGTCACTTAGTCTCTTGGGTCGCAGATGAGAGAGTAATATCGTACATGTATTATTTATTAACATTAGTCACGTTATTTCTCATTTTTAACAATAACTATACGTCCCATAGACATTGGAATAAGCAGAACATTTTAGTTACAAAGCTCACATTACTCAATACAACTTCTTCAAATGTTAATCCCGATGGTACAAAAGTTGAATCCAATTAGAGGGTGTTCACCTCTGTTATTTGAGTAACGGTTGAATGTATCAACCAGCATTTGATGTGGGTCTGAAGACCCTAATAACATAAATGAATGTTTAAAGTACTGTCGTTTTACATAATGCTGTTTCCGATATTTTAATAACATGCGGTTTTAAAACTAGATATTCGAACGATCATGACACTCTAAAAAATAGTTTGTAAATTTATCACACGTGCATATAGGAACACTAAGAAAGTAGGTATGGTAGAATTGTTTCCCAGACATCCATGGTAGTACTCCTAAACTTTTTATAAAACAGTCAAATGTATGCTAAAGTTGTCAGGCTTGTATTGTAAATACTGTAAAAGTTTGCGTATTTACAAGGCGGAAGTATGGTAACTGTCCCATTCTGCGTTTATGTTAATTACTTCCTAGACATTTTAGGAATTTTTTTTACAATGTACTGTATAAATATTAAACCTAAGTGTTTTGTATATTTTCAACTTTATTTTCATAAGGAATCACCTCCCTGCGTCTGTAGTACCTGTAGTTCAGGAACAATCTGGATATAGAAAGCGGTCTAAAAAAAAAAATGTTGTGGAGCACATATAAAATACCCGAAAAAGGTATAACATTTGCAATTGTTTAGATTTAGAGTAAATAAAAAAATGTACAGTTCTGTTTTGAATTTCGCGTGATAAACAAAGAGCTGGTATTTAATGAGCTGTTGATATGATGGAACATTTTGATTTCAATCACGAGATGTTAAATAAATAATGCTACAATTGTTAGTTTACACCACTTTAAACTCATCTATCCTACGCGAAGTTTATGTATGTTTAAATTAGTTTGAGTTTGTAAGAGTTGGCTTAAAACACGTAAAATTCATGTGCGTTGAATCGTACGACAGACTGAGTTAGGTTAGGAACAGACCGTAAATATTTATTTGCGGTAATTTGAGGTAAATTCGTTACCAAAAATGCGCCTTTCGGTAACAATTACTGGTCTGATTTGTTATTTGAAAACTGGAACATTGTATTACTTTCCATATAATTACGGTACACTACAGTGAATAAATGTTCGAAGCTTTGTTGACGGAAAAAAATCCTTGTAAATGGCATCAGAACTTTTGGTACCATTGATTTCCCATTTCGTTTCTGACTATCCAGCCAACTGGCCCAGTGTCTAATGACATCTTTGTCGACAAGACAATAATTGGGACTTTCTTGGAGTAAAAATATGTTTTCATATAACATTTAATTCAAATAAATATTTGTAAATATAGCTAAATTAGAGCGTAGAGAATATCTTGGCATACAGATTTAAATACAGCATCCATTCATTCGTTAAATTAGTTTGTTGCGTGAGAATATCGACAGTGAATTTTAAAAGAAATATTTCGTCTCGGCAATAGCACAAGCCAATTTATTGAAAAAATTTCAATTAATGATACATTTAAACTTTATATAAGCGCATATTTTGCTCCCTGTCGTAGTCAAATGTACAAAAATTAATTGGGATGTATAGTTAAAGGAAATGTAATGTTAATCCAAGATGGCTACGGATGCTTCAACTGAGACTATCTGCCTGCAACAAAGAAACTTAAATCTTCCCTTCCGATTCTCCGTATTTTTAAGAAGATAGGTATAATTTGCCAGATCAGTCTGTGCATTTGGCTCTTAGATTTCATTCTGACAACACAGCCTCAGATCCAGAAAACAGAGTCTCAACATTCGGACAACAGAGCCTATATTTACCAGAAATGTTTGGAGCGGCGCGCGGCGGTGGTAGGGGTGTGACGGGTAAAGATGGTGAAAAATCGCATGAATTTCGAGCCACTATATGATTTTTCAAAACATTGTAGTTAACCTGCCTGCGCCTTGTGAGATTGGAGGATGGATATTTACGTTTTTTAAAAGACAATCACAAATATTCAGAAGCGGCGCACCAGACTTATCATTGTCCCAGTCATATGGGGATACACGAAACAAAATATATCAAATTAAAATTTAAAAAACCGGCTCACACGACACTAAATTTCCAATCGACCAGACTAGTATTAAGTTCACAGCCCTTCAACAACTAGAAAAGAGCTGATGATCTTCAAACGACTGAACAGATTTTCTTGAATCATAGCTAAGAACACTCTCGTCAAGTCAACTTAAAATAATTACAATAGGTTTATCCGCTTAGGAGCTACGAGGCCACAGACAAACTCAGATTCAAATGTACACACGTTAACATATAAAAACCCCTATTTTTGGTCGGGAGTTAAATGTATATAAGAACGTCGGTGAGCACGTGACATTATAGCTACGTTCACGAACTTTTCGCGAAAAGAATTTTGCCCCAGTTTGTTTGAGTGTGTTACCTGCAGCTCTACTTCACGGTCATTAGCAGCGTGGGTTTGTGAAGTGACGTCTCACATTTGATTGCACCAATCACAATAAGATTACTGCAACACCACACGTATGTGATTTGCGGGTAGGACACCGAAACACGCGAGAGTTCAAACAGCTAATCACTGACTATGTATCAGAACGGCAGATGTGCAGGTAAAGCCTGAAACAAACTGGGGAAAACATTTTTACTCAAAAAGAAAACTAACTAGAGCATTAAGTTAATTTGTTGCAGTAAAATAGGGCCTCAGTTGAAGTATCCGTAGCCATTTCGGAATAACACTACGTTTCCTTTAACTACGCGTGCCAATTAATTTTTGTACGTTTGGCTACATTAGAGAGTACATTATACATTTATATAAAGTTTAAAGGATTATTAATTGAAACGATTTCAATAACTTAGCTTGTGCTATTGCCGAGACGACATATATTTTTGCGAAAAGTTCATGTCCCTTATTGTAGCCTATAGTAAACTGTCAACTTTTCTCGCGACAACTCACGTGTCCCTAGGGATGGGGGATATTTTTTTGCAATGTACTATACACACATTACTGCAGTTATATTTCACAACCTTAATAGTATAGTGGAAAGTGTGACTGTTTCCTGAGAATATTTTTACACCTTGAGCTCACATTCGGTAGGGCCTAGTTTAGATTTCCGGCTCCGGCCATCCTGGTTACGATTTACCGCGGTTTACTCTAAATTGGTACAATTTCCGGCGGAGTAGGTCCCCGGATTTTCGCACGTGGGAATCGTACCGGACGATGCAGCTGGTCGGCGGGTTTCCTCGTGGATCTCCTGTTTCCCACACCCCTTCATCCCGGCGCTGCTTCACACCCACATCATATCACCCCTCACCAGCGCTAATGACCTCGATATTCAGCGTTGACCAAAATCTCTCCCTCACTCTAAATTCGTTCAGACGAATGCTGCGATGTTACCTTAACAAAGACCGCGACTGAATCCTCTCTCAATTCCTGTCATTGTGTAAAGTTGTATATAATTTGTCTTTAATAGCCACGCTGTCGACGAGACTAAAAGCCTAATAAAATACATATTTACCATATTCACGCAGCTGCTAAGCGACAGTATTTTTAAGCGGCATGTTTATTTGTTCTCTGAAATGGTTTTTAGTTATCTTACCTACCTTCTAGTTGCAATGCATCTCATGTGACAATTTTCAATTCAATAATCTGTTAATTTTTACATATACTTTCTGTGTTTTCTGTTATACATGTTTTATACTAAGCAAGATTCTATGCACTTACTTTTTAATTTACAAGGAAAATAATACTAAATGGTTATAAAAATACATTTTATCGGTATTAACCCCTGCAAAATAATTTTTGTTTTACCACAAAATAATATGGCTGAGAACACTTAAAACACCATTTTTCGTTCAACAACTCTACACTTCATGCCAACAACCAATAAAAACCACGTAGAAACTTATCTAGGAAGTCTTAAGTTTAGCTAGCCGCGAAATGTTTTCATGAAAAAAAATTGACATTTATACTGCTTTCTGTTTTCGGGCAGAGGTAGAACTGATTTTATGTACTTCAGACCATCACGGAACATATTTTCAAGCGAACAGCATTTGTCTGTTTTACTGAGTGTAAAACAGCATTAAAATGTTTGTCGCTAGGTAATTACAACGCAAAGCGATGCATAATGTAACGGTTCCCTGTGTGGGAATTGGATGGTTAACCGCTGTCATAAACTGCTAAGTGCGTGGTGTGAGGCCGCATTGCAGCACCATTTTATAATGAAAAAGTAGGCAGGGGAAAACAGCGTAGTTAAAAAAAAACATAATTGTATCACAGATGAAGTGTTGCATATTTTGATAACGGCTAGCGCGAGGGGGGAAAAGGAAGGGGTCTCTTTTATTTCGAATGCTATGCTTGTATGAAACAGTTCAGTTATTATTGTTAATATCTTTCATTGAAAAAATAATAACTACAGTTTTTAACGAATATAAAACTTGCAAAACCTTAGTGAAACATCATTGGAGTGATTTGTTGCAAAGTCCTGAAACTGCATTTTTTTTTTTTTCGTTTAACATTTTCAGAAATTAAATATTTATATAATCTAATTTAAAATGTGTACCTCTACCTTTGATCTAGGGGGCAGCCTACATGGGAAGAAATATTTTGTGGCAGTTGCAAAGTGTTTTGTTGGTATTCACCCTGCAAAATATTTTATTTGTGCTCGCCACATAAACTATTACTGTCACCACTAAAACATTGTGGTCGTCAAATAATATTTTGCATTTGCTCAAAAATAGTTTCGCAGGGAAGACTTTCCACAAACTTTTTTCTTTCAGTGTACCTACGCATTGTAGGTTCAGTAGTGACGGAGCTATAAGGGTGACCTAAAAGTGCGCATCAAATGTCGCACCCCACAACGAGTCAAGTCCTGAACTAGCCTACAAGATTCCCGCCGATACACTGTTACTATAACTTTTTATATAATTTTATTGGTGGAAAGTTTGTAACAATGTTCAGTACACGTTTCTAAGTTTCGCATACATCCACTTTGAAATACGGTAGTCGGAAAATGTCGTTATTAGCTACATGGTACGCTTCGAGACAGCGTTCTTCTAGGCACGTTGTTTTAACAATGACTTTCCGTACTTGTCGGTAGTGTGTTTTATTTTCATACATTGGCACAATGGGCGCATGTGCCATAGTTTCGTAAAAAAGCGTATTTCCCTATACATTACAAATAATTTGGCACGCGTGGTAGATGGCGCCCTTAAGGGGCCCGCCTCGTGGCACATGTGTTTGTGTGAGTGAGGTATGGTGTTAAGGGCGACGTCGTATGGGCCATACAACGGTGCGTCGCCTCTACGATTAAGACGTGCAGTCTTCGCGAAAAAAAAAAATTTCCTATGGGACTTTAAGTGGTGTCCCTATTGTTTTATTTACGGAATCACTTTACTAAAGTCCAATGCACTACCCTTAAGTGGTTTCACATGTATTCGGCTAGTATATTTTCCGCTATAGCAGCCTGAAAACCACGTTTTAACCTATTTTGACGTGGCCTAAAAGGGGATTTCTAATACGTGTATTGTCTTGAAAGTACTTGTGGGCAGTCGTCTGAAGTGTGTGTTCTTTTCGTAGAGAAACGGCGTGAACACACGTGTATTAGTTTCGGTGTAAAACTTTTTCTTCAAACACGCTGTAGTGTGATTTTTTGGCAACGAGGTGGGCCCCTTAAGCAGTGAAATTTATAGGTAATCTGAAGATTTATACGTTCGCATGTAACGAATAAACTAAGCCATCCTACCCGAGAACTACAGTTCCGAAGCAAAGGAACGATAAATAAGTCACTGACGCCACACTACAATGCGCTGAACAGTTTCGCAATGTTTCTGTCATACGTCTGGAAATGTGAGACATTAAGCGGTAACAGCATCTTTTTAGTCTTGGAAAACTCACAGCAAGTTCATTACACTAATCTAAGGTAGTTTCGTATTAACACGGATAATATATTTTCATATACAAAAATGCGCGAAAAAAAGCAATTTTTTGTGTTATGTTTGTCGTTGAACCCGCAAAATTTTCAGTGAATAACATGATATTGCTGAATAGATACGACTTTGCAAAAAAAATAAAACCTTATTAATTAATAATTTTTGAACATAAAATGTTAACAATTTTTTTCTGTGTAACATCATTAATTTGGCTACACAATGCCACAAAGTAACTTTTAAAACTACAGAAAATCGTGCAGATTAAAACTCGATTTTTCATTCGTTTAAAAGGCCGTCATCTACGTGAACACGAGTGATGCCTGCTTAGGAATGACTTTCGAAACGTTACACGCTTGTCTAGATATTTCAGGTCATTATCTTCTCCCTGCCGAAAATGTTAAACATTTTATATTTGCGATTATTTCAAATATATGAACATTTTACTGCGGTCGGATACTATATTTAACTTAAAAACAAAGTGGGGCAAAATTCTGTTCGCGAAAAGTTCAAGGCCCTAACTAGAATCGTACAAAGTGCAGGACGCTACACTGATTTGGAGAACAAGTTGACAGGAAAGATTCTGGCTATTTTCTAACATCTCTAAGCACACCATATTTATAAGCATTCTTGAATGAACGTTGCATACGTGTGTGTTATAATTGATAAGTCGTGTAATCTAGAAAGGTTTTTCTTATCCTTTGTCGAACCGTTGAAATGAAAATGTGTCCTCAGTGCAGAATAGGCACATATTGCACTCGGTATAACAGAGGAAGTACCTCGCAGTAAATAACAGAGCATTAGCACGGACATGTTTTCCATTACTGGGATACGCGAAGAAAAAAGTTGGTATGTGGAGCGTTTTGGTGATGAGTGGTGAAACCAAGAAAAATACAAATGGGTGGGGGTGATTTCTCCTACATCTTTAACATAATAAATAGTACCGCCAGAAATACACATTTTTAGTCTATTTGTGTTATATCGGGGATTTTTAACAGCAACATATTAGGAAAGGAGGAAAACATCACCACAAATTTAGGCCACGTTTACACGGTACTTTAGTTAACCTGAACAATTTTTAATTTAGCACGTGGTCACACGGTGACTGAAGTTCACAGATCGCGATAGTTTCATACTCAACAGATTTTATAACTTCATTAGAACGACCTCAATATTTTCGATCTGTGCTACGATTGATAGGGTTGTTGGTTTCACCAACACCTCACCACAACAATATGGTAGCCAGAGAGCGGGAAAGTAACAAACAGGTAAGTGTATTATTAAGAGACAAGCATTTTTTTAATTCGTACATTATTTTAAATATCATTATTCTTATGATCTTTGAAAATAATTTTGTCTTTAGTCAGCATTATTCTATTTAATAAAGTACAGCTGCGCGAGCTGCATTTAATTGCGATAACCACGGAATCCCGGAAAGCAGTGTTACACAATTATTCTGTTTGCTATTTGTAAAAACTACCATCGATTCGGCCAATATAATTTTATGTCCGTTTAATCTGTGTTTATAGATCATATTCTTCAACTGAACTTGTTTGGCTATGACTGGTTGACAGTATTAATATAAACGTGTTTAGCGTGTCGTGTGACCGCGGCCTTAATATGCCTACTACTACAACATTTGTTCAGTATATATTTGCTGTAGATGTGTTACTGCTGCTTGATGCAAATAGAAAAAAAAAAGAAAAAAGAAAGTCACAGAGCATCCGAACTGTGAGTAGTGTTCGTAGAGAATATGGGCCTTAGTAAAAAAGTTAAAAATTCACACTTCAAAGAGTTTTGAAATTTGCAAGTTGTACTTAAAATTATTAATTTTTGTTAGTAGACCTGCTAGTAATTTTTTAAAAAATAATTTTTTGTAAGTTTACAGTATTCAGTGGCGGCTCGTAGGTTGTTACCAGGTAGGGTACAAGTTGCAGAGAACTGTATATAGGGTTGTGCACTAGTTGATGCTACAGCCACTGACACGCTGGTATGTAGGTGCCGCTTATTACTGACTGCACACAACACGGTAAGTAGCCAGCAGATATTTCATGGTCATTGGTATACAGCGCGTTCATACCAGTGTACAGTTCTCGGCAACTGGTGCACTCCCTGCCAACAACCCACAAGCCGCCACTGAGTATTATTATTACATCATTTTACAGTTTTTTAACACTCCCGTCCTTTCGCATGTTTAATTTAAATTTATTGGGATTTACGTCTCGTCAACAGCGAGGTCATTACAGACGGTTACACACTACTTACACAAGGATAAGGACTGGGAGAGGAATCAGCCACACCCTGTGTTAAAATAACATTCCAGCATTCACCCGCAGAGATTTCGGGAAACCACGGAAAACCGAAATCAGGATGGCCGGAGCCGGGAATCGAACCCGGGTCCTCCCGAACACGAGTCCTACGTGTCACCGTTGCGCATGCAAATTTATACTTGGCATTAAAACTTCTTTGGAAGTACATACAGTGGGTAATGTGACCCAACGTAATAATTGCTGAAGGTTGTCAGCAACAGGATTCTAGATATACCTAGTTAATCTATGGCAAGAATAAAAATAATAAGATCCAAATATCTCTGGGATAAAATGGGAATAAGAAATTATTACTATAAAACGTAACAAATTTCAAGAGACAAGGCAAGTAGCGGGTTCTGACGGCTTGAAATTGCAGACGTATTCAGAGTTGAATAAAATGACGCGAGGGTCGAGGTAAAGAACTTGTGAAATTAAAATATGGTAAACCAAAGTTAATAACAAAAAAAAAAAAAAAAACCGCAGCTTCTGGCACGTTTCCCACACACGATAACGTTTCGACATCGCCGCGAACTGAGTCCGATTCACCGTGGCGGTAGATTATACGTATGGTCCCCTAATTTTCGCGAAAATAATTTTGCACTAACCTGTTTCAATATGTTATGCAATAGTGACAGGAAAAATTCGCGGTTTCATTGACCTGTAAGCTAGCCTCCAAGAATACCTGTGTACTGAAGCAGACATCAGCTGTTCATTGGCTGCTCGGTAACACAGTGATACCACACAACTGGTAGAGACCTGCAAATTTCGTGTTTTCTTTTATAATTACAGAGCCTGTAAGTTCGTGTCATCTTCGCATTGGTCATTAACTTGCACGACACCTCCTGGAAGTCGCCGAGCCAATAACACAAACCTAACTAAACGTGCCCCATCTCACAGTGACCGCGAGCAGCTAATGAACAGCTGATGTTTACTTGAGTAAATAGATAATCTTGGCGACTAGCATACAGGTCAGTGAACCCGAGAATTTTTCAGGTCTATAATAATTGGACATGCACTTACTTTATTATTGGATGAGCGCCTTCCAAGTAAGTCATGGCCCAATTCACGATAGTGACACGAACGGCGGGCAGGCAGGTGTTTTATATTATATTATATATATATATATATATATATATATATATATATACACACACATACGTATATGTTCTAAAAACAGGGTTAATTTGAACAGGAAAATAATACATTTTATCCAAATGTAGGCAACATGCATGAGTCTGCGAGAAAAAGCTTTGATGAGATTTTTAAATGTTTGTTGCAATTGGAGTTTCCAATTAGAATTTATTGGAATTTATATATTTTTTCTTGTTCGTTTTTCGTTATTTGTCATCCAACACAGGTTTGCTCAGCAAAAACATGAGCAATGGCGTACGTCCACAAACCAATAAATTCTAATTAGAAAAAGCTTTGTTCACTTTGTTACAGAACCCTTTCATTGGTTCCGTATATCGTTACTTAGGAGTGAGTGAGAGATTTTTGGTCAGCGCTCAACATCGAGGTCTTTGGCGCTGGTGGTGGTGTTGGTGGGGGGGGGGGGTGACATGATGTGTATGAAGCACCGCCGGAATGATTGGGCGGGGAAACGGTAGAGATCCCCGGGAAAACCCACCAGCCAGCGGCATCGTCCGGCACGATTCCCACATGCGAAAATCCGGGAACTGACACCGCCGGGAAACGAACCCGGATCACCTTAGTGGGAGGCGAGAGGTCTGACCTCTCGGCCACCGCCCCCCCCCCCCCCCGATACTTAGGAGAAATGCAACTTGGTTTGTCCCGTCAGGCGTACGTGGACACAAAGTCTATTCTCATACCTTTAATATGCTATATTTTGTTAAACATATGTTTTAGACGAGTTACTGTCCTGCAAAGGTTCAGTAAACCGGTTAATCGCATTAAAATGTATTTTGCTATGTGAAAAAAAAAAAAAAAGACAGGAGTTGCGCAGAATTTCCAGGGATACTGCACATTTACCTCCCCTTCTCAGTGCTTTTCACGAAGCGTATTCCTTTTTTAAAGGGATGAGGTTACACTTTCATTTACTTGTAGTAGTATTCATTCTACAATTACTCTGAAACCTACACGTGACACACAATAAAACAGAGTGCATTTGTGTGAGCACTATTTGTGACCGCAGACTGCTAATTCTCGTGCATGTCGTCTCTTGTTTACTGCTGCACCCAACTGTCTGTTAAACTACACTTCACATTAACTAGATGTTGGCAGCAGTGTGGGCGACCACAGCTTCTAGGACGTTTTTGCTGGTGGTGAGACTAGAAAACTTTAATAATTGTAATTGAAGCTTTCGCATCTGTTGTGTGTATGGTAACTGTTAGGCAGTTCCTTTAACGCAAGAAGTGAACAACTTGAAATAAATATTATCAGACGTAGAAACTATCAGTTAACAAGGGTGTCAAGCAACATACGTTGCCATAGAGGTCAGTGTCTATAAGTGTTCTTCTAGGGCCGTGGAGCATATTACACAACCAGAACCTTATTTTTCGCCGAAGTAGGCTAACATATGACCACAATTCACCTCACTGTAATATCAACTTCAGAACATTCAATGTATTACAATTTTAAATTTTAGTAATTGGTACCTCTGCAATTTTTCTTTTAAAGGAATTAATAATTTTGGTTATTTATTTTCGTGAAACGCTCCATGGTGAATCGCTTACAAAAGCTGCAGAACAACACTTACCGTTCAGCAAATAATGAAGAATTTCCTTGATTAACATGGTAGTTATGATTATGTTATTATAATAATTATCTATGAAGGCGAACATGGCTGGCTTGAAGTTAACCACGAATGTCGTGTGTAAAACGAATCGAAAATAATGTGTGTAAGCTATGTGCATTCCGTTTTTATCTGCTTGGTAAGGTACAAAGTTGTGAAAAATTATTGTTTCTGTTTCTAAGCTATTCTTTCATGTTCAAGTGCATCTTTTTCGTACATTTCGTATTGTTGTAGCACATTTGTGTAACTGTGGAACACAGAGCAAACAATGAGATCGTAGAATGACTCACATATTACACACCGAAACGCCGAAGACGTCCGAAATAGTTACGTCTTTGGCTAGAATCGCCCTCTACCTAATACTAACGCCAGAACACGCGATTAACTCAATTTTCATTTTTAGTGATTGGTACCTTTGAACTTTATTATATTAAAGGGATTTAGGTTGTTTGCTGGCGAATAGACAACGTGGCCGGTGACGTCAACAAGATGAGCATCGAGCCGGTGATAAACTGTTTCGGTACAAATAATTACGGTGTAACATTTTAAAAATAAATTTAATGAAACATTGTCCAATTAAATTAATATTTGATCTGCATTAGCACGTGGGAATTAGACATAAACTTACATGAGGTAATGAGGTTCCACAATGAATTATGGCGACTTAATACAGAGTTCTCGTAATGTTGTGTTCATAGTATAATTTTCGTTATTACGTTTAACTTTTCAACGTACCAAATAAAACAATTTGTTAACGATAACATATGAGTATAGCTGCATTATTTCAATTCGTTATTATTTAGCTGTAACGTTTATTTTTCGTTGCATTGTGTGCCTGAAGTGTATGACTTCGGTAATCTTAGGTTAAGAATTCGCTTTTTCTATTCGAGTTACGAGGGCCTCCTCTGGAATGGCGGCTGTGTTTGACTACAAAATAATTCTCGTTAGTATATTGATGTTGTAATATGCAATTAACACGATATTTATGTGATTTTAGTTTGAAGAAATTATAGTAGTCATGTAATTATTTCAGAGTTATTAGTCAC
>PNEQ01124711.1:62500-63644 GCA_003012365.1 Medauroidea extradentata
CAGTCCGGGAGGCGTGTCGAAGGGACGAGAGCGCGGCTTATCACTGTGAGGTAACTAGAGGAAGTTGCAGTGGAGGGGGTGCGAGCAATATGCCTATCACTTCCCCTCCCTCATATGTGCTCTTGTCGCCCTGAGGAGAAGGTCATGCTAAAAGAAGCTAACCGGGGTGTCGACTGTCGAGCCGGCCGGTACAGCGCCTCTAGCATCTGAGTAACGACGTGACGGCTTCGGTGGCGCGTGGCGCCATATATGTAGTACAATAGCCGTGCTTCATTATACGCAAACAGAATATTCGCAATATTTAGCCTTCGGCAAACTGTTTTGAGAGACTGATTATGTTATTTTACTAGACAATGGTTTCATGGATTTTATTTATTTATTTATAAAGTGCGCGAACTGTTAGCTTCGATATGAAGATTTCAAAGGTTGACAGGATTTTAATTTGACTGTGTTTGTTGAGAACTCAATTGAAGTCTTAACAAATATAAATTATATGTATAGCTTCGATTTAGCAGATCTATTAGCTTGTAAATTTGAATACACGCTAAACTAGTTCTGATTTGTGTTGTTATACCTTGACGGCTTCTAAGACTACTTAAAATGCTCCATTATAATGTTTCATAAGTACTCTATTTGTATTCTTGCCTCGCCTAAAATTTTTTTGTCACTACAATAGCAATTAAAAAATAATTTCTGCGGGTGTTTCTATACCAGACCTACTTCAGTGTGTCAGTCATAGAGAAACGAGTGTGCGATGGGATTCCAAACACTACAGTGAGCGGCCTAGCTCATCTTTACAGCGAATAAATAAGTCTCGCCAACCTCCTTCGGTAAATTGTTATCGTAAGAGCTTATAAAATATTTATTTCAAATATTTCAATTGCCAGCCATACAGCTATGAAAGGTCACAACATGTTGGCACTACACACATTAACATACACAAAGCAGCATGAAACATACGATAAAATATCTTAAATAATAATAAATCATACTCTTTACAACGGTTCGATACAAAAGTTAAACAGTATCATTTTTTTTCAACAACTTTTTTAGACTATATGATTTGATACTTAAAAGACAAAAAACTGAACCTTATTTATTTGTATGTTCTGTTGATCTTTCGATAACTGTTACAGGTTTGTTT
>PNEQ01124714.1:0-14519 GCA_003012365.1 Medauroidea extradentata
TATATATATATATATATATATATCAATGTGTGTATGTATGTTTCCTACGGACTCAAATACGGCTGGAGAGCGATTTCGATGAAATTTTCAGGCAAACTTTAGATTAGCCTAGCGGGTGATCCTGTGAAGAGTTCGGTAGCGATCAGAACAACAGACACTAATAATGGCAACAGGCAACATGTAGCAGGTTGAAAGACTTGCCAAGAGGGTGATATGCCCAATTATTCCAGTTGGAGTCAGCTACATGTGGAGTTGCCGAACTCACCTTGGGTGAAGATTATAGTTAAAAATTCACCTTTTTTCCGGCAAAAAGTCTTCATCGGGCATTTCATCTTCTGGTGAAATTCCGCTCCTACGAGTTCGTAAGAACCACATTTAGAACCCAAACAGAAGAGTATTAGTTTGTCTCTACACCATACTTAAAAAAATTACAGGGTCATTGCTACAAGTCCCATAGAAAGAAGCTATATAGAAATCACTGCAGAGCTAGTGTAGTACTTCGCACGAAATGCTGTGTTATCAGAAGATGGTAATTAAAGGCATTGATACAAGAATATCTTACAGAAATGCTGACAAATATTGTGCTATGTGGAGCTGACAAATCTACGACTTACTGTAACACAGCAACTATACGGGAATACATTGATTTGATTGCATTGCTGATTGCATTAGCTCCATCAGAAAGGAATATATGTATATCGTCAAACCAGGGAAAGGGAAAGTTGAAATGAAATATACCCATTCTTGGAATTACAAAAGTTTAAATATTCAACAAATATTATTTTTATCCATTTAATTAGTGGGTGTGACACAGCCTCATCTTTAGGTATATAGAAAAGGTAAAGCAGTGACTGTGAAACTTTTTAGGAAACATTTAAGTCTCAGAGACGTTGCGGATGTAATCTAAAATGCCTAATCGTCACCAGAGATGGTGTCACTAGCTGGTAGGCAAATCTTCTTGGCACTTTATAAAGCTCATGAAAATTACTTGAACAGCCGTAAATACTTAGCATTCATGAAATCAGTAAACAAAGTGAAGCCTGATCTTCTATCACTGCCATCCTGGGCAGCAGTATGTTTTTAGAGTCTATTTGCAAGTATAGCAGTGGCTATGGGCAATCATCTGCCACCTGAAAATTGTGGGAGGAGGGTGGATACGATGTGATGATGGAGTACTGGAAGCCCTATCAACCAAGGACTCTGCAGCTCCTGACTCAATCTTGAAGACAATGTTTTTCATATGTGCGGCTGGATGTGATGGACGATGAGGATGTCGATAAGCAGGGATGAAATGCACCTCATTTTTCGGCAACTTTCAGGGAACTTGTACGAATGAAATTCCACCAGATGAAGTTGTTCTCGAAATAGGATTTTTTGCCCGAAGAAGATGGGTTTTTAACTATAACCTCCCTCAAGGCGCATAGTAAGGCAACTATCTTGTCGTCTGAATCCTACGACTACATCTCCAGGGCCCATAATACACATGTAGAGGAGTCCAGTTGCGGTCATTTGGCAAAAGGCCCTCGTAGCAGGCCTTCTAGCCTGCTACATTATGACTGCTGTTGCCATGCAGTGGCGTAGCTAGGATTTGTGTAAGAGGAGGGTTTAATCTTAGAATAACATATTGAACACCGACCACCCCTTTTAAAGCGGGGGAGGGGGTCCTTACAGAAAAAAAATTTGAGCTTTAAGGTACAAAATAGTAGCCAACCGTAAACCGGTGTTACTTTGACCTTGTGGGGTAACTTTGCCTCACCCAAAATGTTGGTCTTTATGTCGTTTTGCAAATAAAGTTTTAAAGGTCAACTATATGTTCAAAAGAAATTATTTCAAATACTAGGTTACAATTATCTACTTGTTTACCACAAGACCCCAAGAACTAATATTTTCAATGGTTAAAGTAACCCCGAAAATGGACAAAGTAACCCCGGTTTACGGTACAATTTTAGCAGTTTTTCGTTACCGTTCATTGAATACTATACTGGTCAAAATATTTTTCATCTTTTATTTATTTATTTATTTTTTTCAATTTTATTTGTCTAATGGAGGTGGTTGGAAACCCCAACCCGCACTCCGGCTACGCCCCCGTGCTATCATCGTTGTCTTCATCCCCCTCAGCACTCATCATCATAGTGAGTGTTAGTTCAGTTATGTCAATGTTTTTCTTCTACAAACCAATGTTGCGCTGTGTCAGTGTTTTGTTTTTATAATGTAGAGTTAGTTTGATCACCGCCTGCTATGGTGCATGCCAACAGTGTTACTAACATATGATCATAATATGTTAAGGGTTTATCACGAGGGTCTCACCATTTTATACTTACACAAAAGCTTCGTCTATTTCACTTTATTTACAAAAAGGTTTCGTGAACTTATTTCTACAAGATACAGTATTTCAAGTGTAACCTGCATGCACGTTACTTATCAACAACTCTACAAGATGTTTTCAAGGTGGGATTTAAAGAATACGTTTGTGGATATGTATGTGTATACGTAAACATGAATATAGGTATCATTATTATTCAGTAATAAGTATTGATCGCCATGCCCTTGTCAGTATAGTGCAATGAAAAATATCCAATAAACATCTTCTGCGAACCCATTCAACCTACAAAAACTAAACAAAGACATTTTTATACGAAATTTTGTCTTCTACAAGTTTGTACGAGAGGTATTTTTGCTAGGCTCAGTAGTTACACATATCTTTAATAATAATAATAAACATATTTTAGTGAGTCCCCCACCCCCGCTCACACGCCACCCTCGGGGACTTTTAGTATGTGGTAGAGTAGGCTCCAATGAATAACTGTGTCAAGTTTCAAATCTCCAAGACTTTTTTTTTCTCTTGAAAAATCTAATTTGACTGAGGTAGATGTTTTCATTAAGAACGTTCCAGAGGAAAAAAAATCGTAATTTTAAATTTGTATGGAACAGTGTTCGTTTTGTATACGTTACTTAGGAGTACATTATCATCTTATAAAAATTATTAGCCCAGCCAGTTTTCCTAATATTAGCATTTCAAAGTAAAAATTTGCATGTTTTTAGTCCATACCCCCCTGCCAACCAACCAACATAATGAAACGAAATTATTCCCAGTAAAATACATGTCACGGGCTAGGACTATAAGTACAGAAAAAACGAACACACAATATCTTTGTATTAAAAAAATCTAAACATAAAAAAAAACCTCAAAATTTCATAAAGTTTTTAAAAATTCAAAAAATTGATTTAAAAGTTTTTTTTTATAAACATAAAACCCTATCCAGGGACATGTTATTTTATTGTGAATTATTTGGTTTCATTATGTTAGTTGGTTTTCAGAGATGTATGAAATAAAAACATGCAAATTTTGACTTTGAAAAGCCATTATGGGAAAACTGACTGAGCTAAATTTTTTAAAAAGAGGATAATGTACTGCCAAGTAACGCTACAAAACTACAATGTTTCATACAAACATAAAGTTATGATTTATTCCTTCTGAAACGCCCTTAACGAGCTGGGGCCGCGACTGCTGCAATGGCTTAACAGCACTCCCTCCCACCACGGCGATCCGGGTTCGATTCTCGGCGGAGTCGGTCTCCGAATGTTTGCACGCGGGAAGCGTGCCGGACGATGCCGCTGGTGGGCGGGTTTCCTCGGGTATCTCCTGCCCCCCTTCTCATTCCGGCGCTTCTTCATCATAAGGCCCCACTCATGTATCCTTTAAAGGTGTTCAAGTGCGATAAAATAATAATTTTATATCTTTATGAAATAGTGTTAGTTTCTTAGACGATACTTGTGAGTTCATTTTACTCTTGCAAAACAATTTTAGCTTTTATAGTTTTCTCATAACGGTGCGACAAAGTCGAAATTTGCTTGTTCTGCTGCCATGCAAATAGTAAAATCCAACTGACCTAATTGAATATAATAATTCACTGTGATATCACATCCCATGAGCTATGCAATAAAGTATTTGAAAGACCATAACGTAATGTTTTGAATTTATTTTTAAATCACAAAAGTACAAGAAAACAGTTGAAAATTCAGTAATTTTTTTAAATACAAAAGTAGTTCGCGGTTTTTTTTTTAATGTGACATTACTTAGCCCGTGACATGTTAATTCACTGTGAATTATTTCACTAACGCAAGTCCATTGGTTTTCACTATTTGCATGGCAGCAGAACATGCAAATTATGACTTTGAACCACCGTTGTGAGAAAACTATGCGAGTTAAAATTGTTTCGTAATAGGAAACTGTACTCACAAGTATCGTCTATAAAACTAACAATATTTCATATCAATATAAAATTATGATTTTATCGCACTTGAACACCCTTAAGGTATGTCTTCATCCGGGGTTTGATACCCTGTCCCTCAAGTACATTCCTCATGCGATGTTTACTGACGAGCATAAAAAATAAACTTTACATTAACATCCGGAGCAGTTTTTCGCACGACAGGCTCAGAAGCGAAGGAGCAATAAGAACGATATGGTCGCAAGCCTCGCAGCTCTGAACTGGCAAACAAGCTTTCCACCGAACCGTTTTTTTTTTTTTTGCGGAATCGCATCAATATAATTTTATTTATTAAACTGTTGTAGCAAAGTTGAGTGAAGTATTATATCAGATTTTCACATGTATCTGGTTAGTAGCTATATTTTGAGGCACGGCTGTCAGAGAAGGCCATTTTTTGGCATTTTAAGGAGATCTCGGAACCGTCTTGTTAATGGACGTGTTGTCGATTGACATTCCACACACGCATGAAGTTTTTTTTCTTTTCGTACATAGACAAAACGTGCGCATGTAAAGTAGTTTCGTCGAAAACTGATTTCCCAACACTATGCAATGCATGCGAAGCATGTGGCAGGCGACATCCTGAAACGAAGTTACTAAAACAGTTTTTTCTTCATAATCTCAATGAATCATTCCTTAAAAATAAGCCTGATCGCATCATCTTGAATGCGCTCCAAGAAAATATATGTAACAGCCGATTCATAACAGCAGCAACTTACTTTCCTGTTTATACGCCTTTCACGTATTTAATAAAACGGGGAAAACTCTTTTAGAGAGAGTTGATTTCACTATTCTCACGCTGTGAATGTATGTGCGATGTTAGAAGTCGCTGGAATCACAGAAAAAAATTCTCGCTATTTGCAGGAGACGGTATGGAATTAAAGTTAGGACCTCATCACGCCGATTTCTCTCTCCCCCGCCCATGGTGGGTATATTCCACTGTAAGGATCTGTTAGGTCTATGATTCGGACAGAAGAGTAAGTTTAGAGACGGGGCAGTAACTAAAATCAATAAAAACTAATTTACCAAATAAATTAACAGCTGTAAACTGACTGCCCGTAACATAAATTCAGGGGGGTAGAAATGCTCTTATTATACCCCACCTCAAAATTGGGGAGGGTGGTTCAATGTACCCCTGCACCCTCTTGATCCAGCGTCGCTGATACCACATGATTATTAGACGGGAAATATTAGCGGAGTCTCTGACCTGTGGGCTAGTCTTCAAGAATATATATGCACTCAAGCTAACAGCAGCTGTTCATTAGCTGCTCGCTGACAAAGTGATATGGACCTGCACTTAGTTGCATTGTTATTATTGGCTCAGCGACTTACACGACGTGTCAAATAAGTCAAGGACCAATTGTGAAACTGACACGAACGTACAGTTGGTGGGATTATAGCTCTTGCCTAAATAAAAACGCGAATTTTCCAGGTCACTGAATATGATTGGTACAGTATTAATTGCTTCTTTATTATTGACTGAGCGCCCTACAGGAGATTTCAAGTAAGCAGAGACAAGCCGGCTGTACTCCACAGTCTGTGTACTGTGCATGACAGAAACGAGCGGCCCTGGAAGGTATGCGGCAACCCGATTCTTTAACGTTATAAGTTATAACTAAGGCCATGAACTTTTCGCGAAAATAATTTTGCCCCAGTTTGTTTCAGAGCCTTACGTGCACAACTGCAGTTCTACTTCATAGTCAGTGATTGGATATTTTAACTCTCACGTGTCTTGAGTGTGTCTTGAGGTCCTACTTACAAATCACAGGTGTGGTGTTGTAGTACTCTCGTTATGATTGGCGCAATTTGCATCACCATTTTTAAAATTTTTATTTGTACCTAATATTTTTTTCTTATTTTAGACACAAAATGTGACTAAATAGATTTTTTTAAATATTTATTTTCAGTTTCAGCGTTTTTTAAATACAAATAATTTTTATTCATTATTTTTATGAACATGACATTGTAGCCTGCAATGTATTTATCCACTGTGATTTTTTTTTAGTTTGGTTTATCAGTTGGTTTTAGTGTAGTCCTTAAAACGGAAACATGCAAAATATGATTTTAACAAGCCATTACGCGAAAACTATGAGAGATAACAAAATTTCATACGGGCCAAATTTAGTCACATTTTGTGTCTAAAATAAGAAAAAAAATATCTGGTACAAACAAAAAAATACAAAAATTGTGGTGAAAATTGCGGATGACCGCGCATTGTCCGATGTGGCATTCCCCAGTACATGATCCAGGACGCCCGCTATGCACTGTGTAGGCCTACTGCAGAAACTGTGCATTATCGAACCTACAAACACAACGTTTTTTGTTCCTCTAGATGCGAGTGTTATTCTACCAAGACATTTGTCATGCAATTTTCAACGCCAACAATACACCACTTCGGTTTTTACAATTTTTCGTGTATAGAAGAACCAGTGGGTCTACATAAAACATATCTCCTATCCGCAATATATTGTAAGAAAGAGTTGCTCAAACAAGAACTAATATAAGAAAATAAATGTAAATTCTCATACGTAGACTACATATAAAGAATATTACAGCAATGCGGAATATTGTTTTACAGACTACGCAAGTTTCTAAAGAAAACCAAATTTAATAAGTCTTTCAAAATGTTTTACACCTGTTCAAAAACAAGAAGTTGAAATGCTTTGCAACAAAACATGCTAAATACCGGTATGTAAGCCTATCGTTGCAAAGGGAAACGAAGAGGAATATTTGTCTTCTCTCTGCATGTGGGACAGTTAAAAAAATGCTGTAAACAACAGCGTATTACACATAAGTTACTTCTAACTGCATGCCCATTTTTTTCTAACAGGTCACAGAATTTTACTTCAACAATATTTCTCTGAAGATGATTAGGCCCTACTTGGCTGCGTAATAGTATTTCCGGACATTTTAATTCAAATAAAACTTCTTTGTGAGACACGTGCAGGTAATACAGATTCATATGTTCTTATGAAAATGCAATTGTGATTTTGCAGGTTTTTTTTTTTTTTTTTTTTTTTTTTTTTTTTCACAAGGTAGTGTCAACCTGTTCGCTTTAGGTTTATAAAACAAACTCCACAGAAAATCAAGTAAGATTTTTCACTGAAAGAAAAATTATTTTGTTGTAACCAGAAAACAATTTTGCGGTATCTACAATATTTTAGTGGTGACAACAAAATGTTTCTGTAGTGATCACAAAGTAAATTTTGCAGGGTGAATACCCACAATTTTTTTGTAGTTGCCACAGAATTTTTTTCCCAGTGCTTGTTCATTAAAAATCAAATACGATGATTTAAACCTACAAAACTGAGTGCTGGAAACATTTATATCATGTGTTGATTCAGTTGATGGTGGACAGAGAAGTGCTGTACTATATTAATGTAAAATTCCTCATCACAACTGTGTTATATTTGTGAAGTAATTTATAAATAAACAAAGTATCAGTTAAGAAGGTGCATTAAATACATATGTCCACAATACATGACAAATAATGATGAAGTAGTGCCTTATACTAATGTAATGCGTCACTATGATCAAATGCAGGAGGAGGATTTGCCCCGAGCCTAACATTCCAATGAAACATTTTTGGTTTGGAAAATAAAATATTTATAAGCCTGTTACAAACTTTTTTGATGCCACATCAAATAGTGACGAAATTGTACTGCTGCATATATTTATTTTTTTATTGAAAAAATAATATAATATATTATAATCTTTTTCCAAGTCTCAAACAATGATTTATGAAACCGAGGCCACGTGTTGGAATAAATAAATCCGAAGTAACGATAAAGCGTTACAACATATTACGTGCTAAGTTGTCATGGCCTTGGTAATAAAAAATGCTGCTTTACAACAGCAAATATAATATATTAAAATATATTGGTACATGATTCGTCAAATGACGTGTACGTTAACTTGAGATTATTAAATCAGGCAGCGGCTAGCTTGTAATTCCTGCTCCCTCTTTATACGAAAATTGCTTTAAACAAGCATCATGTCCATGTTTTATCAGACATGACACAATAATAACTTGTTTTCCAATTGATACATACTTAGTTCAGAAATAGATTCATTCGCAAAACTATTTGAATGGAAAAAAGAGAGAGAGAATTTCAAAATATCCACAATTATGTGCATTATTGATAAAGTCTGGATGAAACTGGAGAAAAAGGCTGCTGTCTGCAAAGAAATAACTTCAACATTTGAGTTTATTTGTAACGAGCATGTCTTGAGGAACTCAAATCTTGTGATGTTGAGTTGGTCAGGAAACACAGAAAAAAAATTTTAGTTTTAGGATTGATGTGTACACGTTTCGTCATTTCTCAGAGAACATCGCGTAAAATTAGCGAAAAATGATTCAACCCACAGTAGGATTTGCAGCACATAAATGTGTACAACAGTGCCTGTCCAAATGCAACAATGCCCTTGTATTTGACATCGTCAATTATAAATTCTGAAAAGGTGGGTTTTCTCTGATTATACCGTGGGTCTCCAAAACTGTCAGTTGTGAAGAATCAATTTCGGTCTATCACGACACACGAGAAATTGGACACGTTTGCAGCTAAAAACTACAGGAAATATATTTATTGCAAAGTAAGTTGACAAGTAATTTAGTTGGCATCTGTAATGATATTACAGGTTCTCTGACGTAATTTTATCTAGTTAATTATGTTGCTGTTTTTGTAATTAGGAAACCTCTCATTCACAATTATGTGTCATACTAAATTTTATTTTATTTTTAATCCCGCTTTGTCTATGCTGAGGATTTCTATGAGAAATCGCTCGAGGTTACACACCTCGTTGGTTTGAGAAGCTAGTTTTTGCTAGTATTCGAAATAGTAAGAAAAAGATTCCCTTCGACAAGCCTAGAAGATGGACGTACGGCAGATCTTGATGTTACGAGGAAGCTTTGTCTACCGTGTAAGTTTAGTGACGCCTAGGGAAGCGTCTAGGTTGTTTAAACGATATGTAGTTAAGTTCTGCCGTTTTGAGAAGAGGCAACTACGTAATTTATAGGCTTAGCATTTGATTTTTGGTGAACCTCAAGTCGTCGAGGGATGAAACACGTAATTATGTCTGTAACTTTCCGTGTATAATTCTATTCAACGGGTCACCAAAGTCGCTATGTTTTTCTGTTGTGCATATGTCTAGTTCAATCACCTTCGAACCTACAAATTTTAAAATTGTATGAAAAAATGTCAAAATGTTAGGTCAGTAAATGCCTAAGTTTGTGAGGACTGAACAGAACCAGAGGTCTGGATTATGAGTTTTATTCTACCGCTGAGCACCATTCTCTTGATATTTTGTTTATGATATTCAAGAGCATAACATGATTTTAATACTGAGCTCGAATCCCAACTTTCAACAGCTGAGTACTTAATTTGAATATGTTTGTCGTCATGGTTCGGCTATTTAGTGAGAGGTTTAGCTTTAATTATAATTTTCAATCTATTTCCTATGCATCTGCTTCACGGAGTAAATTCAATTAATTTCCTTTTATTAAATAGTCTATTCTAATTCTACACTTGTTATTTCTTTAATGAGAGTTTTCAGTTGTAACTACAATTTGGTAAGTTTCAAGGTATGGTCCCAGATAAGTACCCAACATCTTAAATAAAAGAAATAGTTCTCATCATACATCACTCTTATGGAGAGTATTACAGTGGCCCGCAGGTAATAATTTTGTGACGTATATGCCTATTTGAAGTAGTTAAAAAATACAATAATACTCGTGTAACATAGGCCGTGTTCGAATTCAGTGCAACGTGCCCTTGATCACTTGTCCTTGAGCCCTAAACCCTTGCTCCCTTCATGAAGTAGGTTGCATTTTGTGAATTCGAATCTAGGGCACGAGAAGGGTAAGTGGCTCGTGCCCTTGGCTGAAGGGAACACTCTAGGGTGCATATGAGCCCTTGCTGTGAATTCGAACAGCGGCGTGTGTGATGTGACTTCCGCGATGCACTTTTCAAGGGCTTGAAGCGTGGCAGCGCCCTTATAATCGAACACGACTTTAATGGAAGTTCAAAATGAGCCAGGAAAGAAAATTATCTAAAATTTGTCAAGTGGACACAATTTCCCTGATAGCCTAATGCCAGGGATGTGGCGATCCTGATGTGAACTTCTTCCTCCTTAAGGATGTTCACGTCAGGAGCGTCGCGTGGAGTGTTCCAAGGTGTGAGGTGACTAGCAGTGACTATACACAACACTGAGTTGTCTAAGGAACCATGTTCAGGAACACTCCACAGCCAGTAGCGTACAAGAGGCAAGGTAGGAATTATCATATAATATACACACCTTGGTCTCTGCAACAACACAACTGCTCAAAGCGTATAGTTGCTGCTAATACCGCACGCCTTGGAACACAGCCACGCCTAGCCACTGGTTCACGTGACAAAAATGCCTAGGCTAATTTTATATGTGCTCGACATAGTGTTCGTTTTATAGACGTTACTAATGAATATATTTTCACTTATATATTTTTTTACTCACAGTTTTTCCATAGCAGCATGCCAAAGTCAGAATTCGCAAGTTACGGGAACATAGTAATAACAAAAACCAAGTGACTACTCGAATGGGAAATACTGAAATGAGAAATTATGGGCAATGTGCTAAAATATTTAAAAACACACAACAGTATTTTTTTTTTAAATTGCCGCAAAATGAAGTAAATTGTCGTCATTTTCAGATTTTTTAAAAACGTACAAAGGAATTTCATTGTGTGTTTTTAAATATTTTAGCATATTGCCCATAATATCTCATTTCAGTGAAAATTATTTTATTCGTGTAAGACACTTGGTTTCTGTTATTACCATGTGCCTGTAACTTACAAATTTTGACTTTGTAACGTCACTATGAGAGTAAAAAAATTGTTGCAAGTGGAAAATATAATCACAGGTAACGTAGTTCGTACTGAATAAATTTAAAATAAATCGTGCAAATGTTTGAATTGGGGAGAAATTAATAAACGTGAGAGAGTAAGTGAAAAGGTTTTGTTCAGCGCGCTGGTGTGGAGTGAAATGAGGTGAGTATGGAGCAGCACTGGAATGAATGGACGGAGGAAACGGGAGATCCGCCGACCAACGGCAATCTCTCTTAATAGAAACTGTTTTACGATTAGATACGTATAATTGGAGTTAACTAGTACTAGGAGTTATTTTGTCTGTATTACAAGGTGAGAGATATTTATAATCTAAAATTTTAAATTAGCATAATTATTTCCATACTTTTGCTTTAATATTTCTAATACACGGATCGCCTTGGTGGGGGCGAATGGTCTGACCATTCTGCCACCGCGGCTCCTTAAGAAACATTCCGCATGATTAGTGACACAGGCGCTGTCGGTACGCACCGTGCTCGGAAGGTAAGCAGTGCCAGGAGGCGAGAGACGAAGGCGCCTGGGGCCGGGCTGTCCTCGGCGAGATGTCCGGCGACAAGATGCGGTCCACGCCGAACTTGAGCTGGCGAGACGTCACCGGCAGCGGCTCCTTGCGTGCCACCGGCCGCACCACCACGCCCGGGCTGCGACTCATCGACTATCGATAACACCAGACGTCCACAACGCGTACATCCCCCGTCCGCGTACCAGGGGTGTCCCACCCTGCCCGCCTACTACCGAGACCTATCGATAGCGAGACCTGGCCCAATCGATACCGCCCCGGCGATCGATTTCTCACTCGGAGGGGAGCAGACGTGCTTCCCGGGGCTTCTGTGGTTCGGAGACTGGACCGGCGACGGCGCAGCATCCGCGTTGGGATGCGGAGGAGGGGTAGAAAGAGGGGAAGGGGTAAAAGGCGGAGCGGAGCGGGCCAATGGGAGGTCGGCGTGTGGGCGTGTCTAGCGATGGCCACGCGCTAGCTCCCGGGAGATAACTCAGATCGACCGCGGAGAGATTTGTGGGGTGATCTCGCCCCCTTCCCCCCTCTTTCCGCCTCTATCCCAGTCGCTCAGGACTCCCGCCGTCCTTATTGCTTATTATTGCTTATTGCACCCGCGCACATGGCCTTCCAGCCTCCCCTCCAACACTGCATCTCCCTCGGTAGCTTACAACACGTCAAAACATTTACGTGCTGGGGCATGCGTTTGATCAGCTCATTATGGATCCAATGTTTACGTCGCCTTTATCTCGTAATCGCGCCGCGGAATGTTGTTTCAGCAAGCCGCATCGATGAACCTTGAAGATGCGTCCGCGCGAAAAACTGCTTAGTGTATAATTTCCCGTGTTCGCAATAGCTTTTTTACATCCACCCGTGACTTGCTCTGCCATCAGGTAGGAGGTAAGTTTATGGAAAAATGCTGCACACGTTGGAGGTAAGGTGCAGTGTTTAACTTACAGTATTTTTCCTTCAACAAGCATTCCTAAAAGCGTACCACCTATTTTCATAAAAATTCGTGCTCTAAATGTTAGCCTGCTACACCTTTTTACACTGCTAGATAGCAAAGTACCACCACATTATCAAACAATGTATAACTATGTAGTTCATTTAATCTACATTTAGAGCATGAACTTTCAAAAGTTTGATATTCCTTTACGAACGTATATAGCGGGGGAAAAATAGGCTACTGTAACTTATGTAAAAAGATGACCGTGCGATTGGTGAATGCTGTGTAGTTTATTTTTTAAGTGATGATACAGTGCACATTAATATTATTAACATATTTGCACAATATGTATTTAAAATTTTTTAGAAAATAATCTTATATGAATTAAATTGTACGAAACATATTTTTTCTCAGCATTTACAGAAAAAAAAGTATTAAAATTAATTAGATTCTTCATTCACTTAGGGGAAAAGTAGAATAACCTCACAAATGTGAAAATTACTTACTTATTTTTACCAATGTAAGACATACGCATATACCAACAAAAATCTAGAACAAACGAAAGTCGTTAGTGCTTGAAGCGCAGATCCCTGACTTTGATACCTAGTAGGCCTGCCTATAGAAGTGAAGCAAAATTAGGTTACGTTACGCAAGAATTTTAATACTGCCGAAATGTCTCGTTACGTAGAACCAAAGTTGTCTATATCCTTGGATTCAATAATTTTACTTTATTTAGTAAAATACAAACAAGAAATCACCAGCAGAACTAATGAACCTATTTTTTATTTCAATGTGAATGTAGGCCTACATTATGGGAATAGGGCACTGAAATATTTAATTTACAATATTTTCCTCACTATAAGCATTCCGGAAGACTTATCCACATTTTAAACATTTTATGATCTAAATGTTAGTCTGCTACGCCTTGTTACATTGTTAGATAGTAAACTACTTCCATATTATCTGGCATTTGCTGTAAGGTAAGAAAGATCGTGTTACTCCAGCAAATAAAAAATACAAAAAAAAAATTGCTGAATTAATTGCGGGCATAATTCACGTTGAAAGTTAAACAATGATATTTGTGCTGTTGTGCAAGGCGTATGGAATTCCTGATGTAATAGCAAATTTCACATCTTCTCAGAATTAAAAAAAAAAATAAAATAAAATAAAAATAAAAAAATAATAAATAATAAAAGAGAAATTAAAAAATATATATATATCCAATAATGCGACTGATGCCGAACTTTTACATCAACGTGTGCTAGAGTCTTTTCTCAGCATATCCCAGGTCTAGAGATGCTGGAGACGTAAGGGCGAGCCAGGTACGTGCATCGTATACCTCATCGCCTCTACACGAAGATGTATTGAACTCTGCGCGCTGTCGTTCCGTTTACCGCTCGGCTCTAAAAAGCCTTTAAGGGTGTTCAAGTGCGATAAAATCATAATTTTATATTTTTACGAAATATTGTTAGTTTTGTAGACGATACTTGTAAGTACATTTCACTCTTACGAAACAATTTCAGTTCTGATCTTTGAAAGAACTGTGAAATGGGAGTGCATGACTGGATTTATTTACTTGGACATACTCCATTGCGAAATAAATGACTGTCAAAAGAAAACATAAATAAGTAGAGTATGCTCAGGGCGTGTTATCTCTATAGGGCTTTCGTTGACCGTCTGTTTAATTTCATGACCAACCGCAGGCGCTAGTGCTTTGTTATTCTTCCGCGCAGGCGCAGTGGCCCGGATTTTAAAATTGTAATGGCGTCCGTTTGTGACGAACATACATATTAAAAATGACGAAGTGTTGTGCACTGTTGACAAGATAAATCGACTTCAAAGCACAGGTTTCCTGTGGTTTACGATCATCATCGGTTTGAGGTTTGGAAGAAACTCGTAACCTCGCCCAGATTTACTCAAATGAGTAATAAT
>PNEQ01124715.1:0-14519 GCA_003012365.1 Medauroidea extradentata
CACAAATGAGCAGACCAGACATAACATTCGCAACATCCTACTTGAGCCGTTTCCTCGACCGACCAACTCGCCATCTGTGGACCGCAGCGAAAAGAATACTTCGGTATGTGAAGGGCTCTCTGGATAAAAAATTGGTGTATGGAAAATGCCCAGAAGAGTCTTTTCAGGTCGTCACGTATGCAGATGCGGACTGGGGAGGAGACAAGGTTGACCGCACTGACACAGTGGAATGGCATCGTTCCATTGTGGAAACTTGGTGTCTTGGGGCTCCAAGAAACAACAAGTTGTAGCACTCGGCTCAGCAGAGGCTGAGTACACAGCATGCAGTGTGGCAGCATCAGAGCTACTCTATTTGAAAGGGCCACTCTCAGAGTTTGTAGGAAAAGATAAAGCGGAGTGTTGCCTGTTTGTGGATAACCAAGGAGCTATCCACATGATGAAGAACTATGAAAATACAAAACGGTCGGAACATATAGACATAAAGTTTAATTTTTTGAAGGACATTGTGGCAAAAAAAATTGTTAAAGTAGAATATGTAGAGTCCAACAAAAACATTGCAGACATCTTCACCAAACCACTGGCCTCTACTAAGTTTTGTTTTTTCAGAGAGAGACTTTGTTTGAAGTAATTTTTTTTTTTAGTTAATCAGTCATTCATTCAATTTCAAGTGTTTTATAATTTATTGTTAATGTATGCAGATTTATGTACCTGCAGACTTGTGTATCTATAGGTATTTTTTTTTTTTTTTTTTTTTTTTTTTTTTTTTTTTTTTTTTTTTTTTTTTTTTTTTTTTTTTTTTTTTTTTTTTTTTTTTTTTTTTTTTTTTTTTTTTTTTTTTTTTTTTTTTGTGTTTTGCAGACTTGAAATTGAGAAGGGGTGTTATTGGTGACAATTGTATTTGTAAATAGTTGAAAGAAACAACAAAAGACAGTCGAGTGTGTGACTAAGAAATAAATGGTTATGCTCGTTAGCTGCTGAATTTCACTTACATCTTGTAACACCGATCACAAATGAGAAAGTCTTTACGGAGTGTGGTACCTCCATGTTGCTCATTCATCAATGGTTTTGCCAACGATGTTATTGTTTACATTTCCCGTACTATATAACGCGGCGATTTATTATGACTTTAATTTTTAACCGTAAAGACTGCAGATTCATTTAAATCAGAATTTCTATTTTCGGTAATTTTAGTTTTTCTCATCGGCGATAATGAACAAAGAAGAATCAGAACAAAGAAATTAACATCTTGTGCAAAGTGGAAATTTGTGGTTGTAAATATGGCTTCTTCTAGCGGTTGGAAGGGAGTAAGCCTAAAATGTTAAGTTTCGTAGGCAGGTGTTCATGTTATATTAAATTAAAGTTGGTTTTATTCAGATACGTTGACATTTAAGTATTCCGTAATATAATTTCGAGTTATGGAGGTTATAACCTTATTAAAAAAATCCTTGTTTATCTTATGCACCCCCTGTTTTGAACCCAAAATATCATTTAAAAAAATTTGTTAGGATACGTGAGTAAATACGGCATATTTAAATATTTTTTCAATTTTTTTTTTCTGTTTGATGTGAAAAAAATTAAATTCTTCGACTTTGACTTTCCTTCGACATTCCTTCGCACTATTCAAGATTCGATTTGACTTCGCTTCGCATTTAAAAACAGACCTTCACACATGCCTAGTTATTTTTGTCCTGCTTCATTTACTTGCCTGACACATTTATTGCATTTTATAGCTTATTTTTCTTCCCCAGACATGGTGCTTTCAAAGCGGGAATGCAGATCACCAAATGGAGGATTGTACAGTTTTTGAGAGTCCTCTACAATCTCTTCAAAGATGTTCTAGCAAGACGTGCACTGTACACATCATGTACAAATTCTCAGGTTTTCCCTGTAAAGTTTTATGCTGTGCGCTGGCTTGAGAACAGTTGTGTAGCCCAGCATGCTATTGAAATGTTACCAAATCTGATTGCTTTTGTGAATGAAATGGAGAAAAGTAAAAGTTCTCCCTCATGTGGTAGCTACAGGATAGTAAAGGAAGGAAGTTACTTCTGATGCTCTCCTTCCTGCAAAGTTAGTAATTTTCAAATCGTTTTCTGTGGAATTGGAACCTTCTAAATTTCAGTCAGATGCTCCACTATCTCCATTTCTGCATTCCTGTCTCACTGAAATAATGAGAGAACAACTGTAATGCATTGTGAAACCTGACGCAATTGAAGTTGCAGCTTCAGTCGTTAAAGTTGATATTAGTGATAACAATATTTTGCTGCCTGCTAAAACTATTAAGCTCGGTTTTGCAACCAAAAGTGCATTAAAACGTATAAAGGGACTGAAAGAAGTGCAGATTCTTGAGTTTCGTCAAGATGTTAGACAGTGTTTACAGAAATTTTTACTCAGCATGCTTCAGAGGTCATCTTTTAAATACAAATTGACAAGAGCTGTATCTTGTTTTGATCTCAGTGTGGCAGCCAGCAGTCAATCTCTTGCAGACTTAATGTTCTTCTGACAGAACTTATAGAACATACCAATTGGTTAGTTGGTTCAAGTGCTGATAAGGCTGCTCGAGAGTTTAAGGTGTTATGCTCTGTTCCACACGTTCATCAGCAGCTAAAAGTGTATTCCCGCAGTGTTGAACGTTTAGACCACTTTTGGAGGAAAAAATTTTCTACAAACGATGACACTAGCAACATTTCACAGGTCATGCACATGATGACATGCTTGTCTCATGGCAATGCAAACGTTGAGCAGGGTTTTTCGGTAAATGCTTTAAAGTTTGATTGTGCATATGAAGGAAGAGTCATTGGTTGCAAGGAGAGTGGTATATGATGCCGTCACCAACATTGGACGGTTGAACAAGTTGACCATCACCGAACCTATAATTCATTCTGTTAAAAATGCCCACGCTCGCTACAAAGAAGCGAATGAAAAGAAGAAGGAGGAAGAAAATGCTATATCGGAGGAAATGCTGAAGAAGAGGAAAGTTACCTCTCTGCTTAAGGAGCTGGAAGCGAAAATAGCTGCTCTCATATTAAATGCACAGAGGGAAGTTACGCTCATCGACAAATAAATTAAATCTTTAAATTAGTGATGGTTTGTTTTTGTTAGCTAGGAAAGGAAGAAGTGTACATATCTGTGCTTTAAGTTTAGCAACTAATGTTTCATTATTTTCATTCGCTCTTTGATATAGGGTTAGTTATATTTTGTGTGTTCAGCATCTGGTTGTGGTAAGCATTTTGTGCTCAAATGTTTCAACTTGACTAACACTTTAAAGTGTAATTTATTTTATGTGAACTGCTATGAAGAGTTTGAAGTTGCAAAAATAAGTTATTTTATGGTCAATACTTACATTGAATAATAGATTTATTTTATATGTACAGTGAACCCTCGATAACTCGGACCTCGATGTCCCGGACTTCGGATAACTCGGACAGAATTTTTAAAAAATTTTAATAATTTTTAATTAATTATTTTTTGGTTAATAGACATAAAAAATAGTTTCTGCTGGATTTAAATTCATCCCATTACAATTTAGAACAGTATTAAACTTTATAACGAAGTCGTCCATAGCTACTTAGCCTTTAATAATCCCACAGTAAATATCTGGCAAGTTCCCCGTGTGGTAAAATATTGCTAGCGAGGCGCGCGACGCGTGAGTAAAGATGCAACGCAGCAGGCCGATCTCTCACTTCTTTATCTTTCCTCCCTCTTCGCCCAGCGAGCCAGGCACGCAAGTGTGTCGTAAATAAACATTTCAATATGGTGCTTGTGAAATGACGGTAACTACGGGTTATAATGACACATAAACGGAAAATTATTTTGTTCTGGTATGTACAATGAATTCAGGGTTGCAAACAAATTGTCCCAGACATTAAATAGAAAAATTAAAAATCATTGCTTTGCATTGCGTTTGTAGAAAAATTGGTGAGAAGGTTTTACGCCCCTTTAACAACGATGTTTTCAAGAGCCGATGTGGGTGGTAAAAGAACAACACAACATCCATGCCCAAGCCGGACACGATGAGTCACGCTCGCTTGTTGATGATGCTCTGTTGATAACGTAACGGCATCTAGAGAGTTGTAACGTTTTAAGCGTGAATCGGATTTGTTTATAAACTACTTCACGGGAAATAATAGCGTACATGTAATGGACCGTAAAATGTAAACGTGTTATGTGGGATAATTTTAAGCGATTTTCAATGAGTGACGCACGTGAATGGATTAACAAGATTTTGTAGTCTTAATTTTTCCAATTTACTTTACACCGACAAAATCTTTTTATTTATTTTACAAGAAATGTTCACGTTATGAGCGAGTAAATATAGAAAAAAATGTACATTTGTTATATTCTACACCAAAAAAAATTTAGAAGGTAATTTTTTGAAAACCCTTTATAATGGCCGCACCTCATTTTTGGGCCTAAAATTTGGTCAAAAATATACGGCGATTACGCGAGTAAATACGGTAACTCTGTAGAACATGATTAAAATTTTATTGCTTTATAATATGACAATTTGTGTAAGAATACAGCTGTAAATTATGTGTTCTATGATGCAATTTACGTACATAAAATTAAATTTTAAAATTAGTAGTGTTAAAATATGTTCACATAATGTACAGTGACCCAGAAGGATTGTTAATTACAGTACCATTTTTATTCATGTATACGAGGAAAATTATTTTTGTACCTTTGTAACTTTGAAGGAGGGTAGAGTAACTATCAGGCTAGCAGGCTGCTGCCCCTACGCTGTGACATACGGACGTAAGGTATTTTTCAATGTAATCATTTTGTGTGAGATGCGTGTGGTCACGTGCGGCGTTTGTATTGCACGAGACTGTACCGGTTGACCTTGACTACTTCCGCTCGCAACCTCCCTAGCTTATCTCCAACGATCATTTCTTATCTCTCTCACACGTGCACGCACATTGGTTTTCGCCGCCAGCCAGACAAAAACTTTTATGGGTGCCTGGTGCCAGCTTCTATAGCACAGAGATAAAAAAAGGATCAGCCAGAAGTAGCAGCATAAAAAATAAATAAAGATCCGACTGCCCACATTGTTTGACATTCTTTTATAGTCCTCCACGTTACGTTAATTTTCCCACTGCATGACTGCCCTACCGTAACTTGATACGATAGTTACGTTCATAACAGTATTTATTGCAGCCTCTTTTCTTGTAGAAATAATAGCGTACTAATTTCTTTGCATTTCTTGTGATTAATGACTGTTTACCCCACCTCTCCGGACACCCCTCGATAACACGGACAAATCGTAACTCGGACAGCTTCTCCCCCCTTTTAGTCCGAGTTATCGAGGGTTCACTGTATATCATTATTCTTGTATAAATTACAAAATTTAAATAACTTGTTTTTGGTCTAGTATCAAAATTATTTTTTTGGTTTTAATTAGGGTTATTAATGTATTAAGTAGTTGCATTGAGACACGGTATTATATACAAATTTTGGAAGTATTTTATAGTGGTCAGGGAATTTTTTTATGCTGACTTGTTAGCCACCCTGCTTTTGCATCATTGTGAAAGTAGTTAACGTTTGGTTGCTGCATGGTAAGTCCTCGTGCGTTAACGTTGTATAGTTGTGTCGCTAGGTTGTAGTCACGACTGCGGCCAGCCTTTGGTAGCTTAAGCGGAATAAACACTCTCAAAATGTTGCGTAATTTAAAACATTTAGGCAAGTGAAGAATTTATTTTTTTGTCACCACTGTGCACACAAGACTGATCAAAGATCTCACTACGAAGCAGTGTTAACGGGCTGTGGGCTTAATTTGTGGCTACGCAGCACAATTTTTTTTTATTGTAAACCTAAAAAAAAACTGTTTATTGATGAAGCGCACATTTTTTGGCATATAAAACTGCAGTGTAAAACACGGTAACTGTCTTAACCATCGCTAACTGAGGGGGAGGAGTCTGCGCAGATTATCAGTCCTGCGTAGTAAAAGGGAACCTAAACAGTAATTAGTGTTAAGTTAATTCAAGAATCAGATTGTTCAGACGATTTTAAAGTATTAATAAAATTTACATGTATTTATGGGTGCCTAATTAATGGTGCGTGAGCCAGCAAACGCAAGCCAGCATCTCAAATGTTTATACTGCATAGGGAGAAGGGGCGGAAATGGGTGTGTGAAGGCCAGTCCACTGGCTTTGTGTGGCTTTCTCACAATGCGGCCGTGTTGAGAGTTCCTGGAGCAGGGGAGGGAAAGCCAGCGCCTCGTACGTGCATTGAGACTGGAGAGTTTTGTGTACGGTACATTGTGCAGGTCTAAGTAAACACGTTGTTGAAAGTCTGACTGCAGTTGTACGTGTCACGTGTTTCAACGCAGCCGTATTCTCTCCATTTCAGGATGGACAAAAAACGGAAATCTCTTGAACTGTCAACGAAACCTAAAAATTATTCAAGAATGTGAAAATGCGTCCATCAGTAGGAGTGAAATTGGTAGACACTACGGATTAACGCCATCTACATTGTTCACCATTTGAAAAAATGAGAAAATTCAGTTGGCAGCTGTTAAGGATTGTGCACCTGAAAAAACCAAGAAACTTGGAGCTGCAAAACACATTAAACTTGAGGAAGCATTGTTTATTTGGTCTTCCCAAAACAGCGCATGTGGTATTCCGGTTGATGGCGCAATGTTGAAGGCTAAAGCTGTGCAACTAGCCTTACAACTTAACATTGATGACGAAGACTTCAAATGCAGTGATGGTTGGCTGAACTGATTTAAGGCAAGAAGAGGTACAGTAAACCCTCGATCTAACGACACCGCACGGTGCCAGATAATTATGTCGTTAGATCGCCGATGTTGTTAGTCCCGAGGTAATTAATTTTGGCACCTCAACATAAAAAAAAATTATTTTAAGTGATTTTTTTTCCCTTAAAGTTAATATAGAGCAATTACAGGCTTAAAATAAACACATTTTCTTGAAATTATATTTTAGTATAACGAAAAGGTGTCTTCCAAATAAAATGGTGCTCCATAATTCCCCGTGTGCCATCACGCCTGCGGCTGCGAGACGCAAGGCGCGGTAGGTCTGATTGTGTAGGTTGGGAGAGAGGCGGGCAGGGGAGAGCGGTGAGCTGATTCACGGCTTGTCTCACTCGACTCGTGGTGCGCGCGTGATTCATCCTGCTTACCTGGCACAAAGCTCACGGACATAAGAACGACTCGTACTGCAACAATTTAAAACATTTCAGTAAGCCATTGAGTATTTTATTTTTTTGTAATTACACATGAACTGTTACAGCTTGTCGCCATTATACAATTTTAAGCGATACGAATAAAAATGCTCATAAAAGAAAAAAGTCCTTATTTTTTAAAAACCAGTACGCCAATTAGAAACGCGAATTTGGAGCCACTAAGAAGGGCAAAAACGGACTTTTCAAGGTGCTGTCACTAAAATGACTGAATTACTCGTAGTTTTAAGTCTTAGGCCTATAGGAAAAATCGTAAAACTATGCACAACGCACCAGTTTAATGCTCTGTACTGTGAATAGAGGCAGAGTGGCTCTCGACACGCAGGTCACAGTCGCTCTAATCGCTGCCCTGTTGAACGAGCATAATTAAAAATCTTATCAGCCCACATGACTATTGTAGGCCGTTTTTACGCTGCAGCCTCACGTGCTGAGTGATCAATAACAGCAGAAGTTGTCAAGGTCAAGACGAGCTGAAGCGCGCAGCTTGATGTGAAGCAAGAGAAAAAAGATGAGAAAATGCAGGATTGTTTTCTTTCTTTCTTTTTTTTTGTTTCGTTTACGGGCTGAGTGCTAAGCTGGTCTTTTTTTTTTTTTTTTTTTTTTTTTTTGCTGTGCTGTAATAAAAAAAAGAACCGTGTTGTCTCTTCATCCCCAACCCCCTGGGCCATCGCCAGACACGGAAACAAAGACGATGGCTGGGAGAAGTTGAGAAACAAAGGCAAACATGTGGCACTGCTTTGCGGCCAGACAGGCTGCTAGTTGTCATGGACTTATCACAGCCGGCGCCAGCAGTTGATGCGAGCGGCCGTGTGCACACAAGCACAATCTGGTTTGTTGGCAGGGGGTGGGGGGAGTAAATGGTTATTGGCTGGCGTGGACAGTCAGGAAGGGTGTTATCTATTTTTAGCAGTTCGTTTCTTACAGTACAGCACTCACCAAGCAAAATACAACACGGACAAGCAACAAGTCGAACAATACAATACAGTTGCTATGCGCACGTCTGGTGGCTGACTGCGTGGCAGGTGCCGCTGATGAGACGTGTAGGAGTTAGGAGAAGAAAGTGCAGAGAGGAGGGCACGTGGAAAAATGTGTGATAGGCGTGAATGATAGCGGGAGCGTGGAGGAGATAAGGCAACGTTAGTCATCACGTCTCACATATGTCGGTGTTGCGCGGTCGGCCTAGCTCACAAGGCGCGTGCGCTTTAACTACATTCCAACCAAAGTTTCTAACATTTTTTTACAGTTATTTTTTGTTTCACAACTGCATATCACTAATTTATTATAACTGCAGTATGTTATTGTTTAATTTACGCAAATGTATTTTTAAATAACGCTTTGCTGTGATCAATTGCACTTTGCTTAGCTTTGATCAGTTTGAAAATATTAATTTTTCCAAGGTTCCTGGAAATTATGTCGTTAGATCGCTGATGTCGTTAGATCGGGGGTCTACTGTATATCGCTGCACAAAATTTCTGGGGAGTCGGAAAGTGTAAACAAAGAAGCAGTCAACAGTTGGCAACCTATTCTTCCATCATTCAATATTGGATAGGTACAAACCCTCCGATGTGTATAATGCCGACGAGTCTGATATTTTTTATAATTTGCTGCTCGACAGAACTCTGGCAGTAAGAAACGACCCTTGCAAAGGAGGGGAACGCAGTAAGGAGAGGCTGACTGTGCTTCTGTGTGCAAATATGGATAGGAGTGATAAGTTAAAACCCTACGTAATAAAGAAATCCAAAAATCCCTGTGCTTTTAAAGGTGCACCCACCATTCTATGCTTTTCTGAAGCAAATAAAAAAGTACAGATGATGTCACAGCTATTCAAACAATGGCTGCACAACTTCGACGCCAGAATGGGCGTAAAAAATTATAAAGTGGTTTTGTTTGTTGACCGTTGCCTGGCACACCCTGATATTTAATTGCAAAATTCGGTGTTTGTATTCTTATCCGCTAACTGTACTAGCGTTTTGCAACCCCTGGATCAGGCCGTTTTTAATCTATTGAAACGTGAGTTCCGCAAGTAGCTAGTGAACGCAGTTATGAGGAAACTCGCTGCTGGCAAAACTGTGTGCAAGTGGAACGTGGTGGAGGCAGTTGGGGCACTGGCAGTTTCATGGGAAAACATTACGCTCGAAGTCATCAATCCTAATGATGATGCTACTTCATCGGAAGCAGTATTGCCTGACAGTTCAGCAGACGAGCCTAGTGTTTGGCCTTCTGTTGCCGAGCAACTAAGCGTGTCGTACACTTTTGAAGAATTCGTCACGATAGATAACCATGTTGACGTGTGCAGGGATGACGGACGCCGAACTTGTTTATCTTGTCACTAGTCAAGACAACGCCGCATCAGAGGAAGATGACAAGTATGACGAGCAAAGACACGTAGCTGTGCCTTCCGTCGAAAGCGTCTGTCATGGAGACACTTGACATTATCAGTAGCTTCTACCAGCATAAAAATGCTTCGACACAAGATATGATGCATTTTAAAACGGTACAGTCATTTGTTTTGTCAGAAAGTATAGTAAAAAGCCAAATATACAAAAAATTATTAGTTTTTTAAAAAGAAGGAATAAGTTTTAATTGTTTGTGTAATTTTGACAAATTGTTTCAAAAGCAATTTTTAAATTTTATTTATGTTGTTCGCCAACGTTTTTAAACAGAGATTAAATTTAGTTTTAGTGTTATTTCACTATTTTTAAAGGTATTAACATAACATGTTAAGTACTGTAAACGTGAATCTTGAGTGAAATTTAGTTTGACAAATTTTCAAAACTTTGCCACTATGCGCGCAAGAAGATCGGCTTAGAACACGTTTCTTGTAAACCAGCTGCGGCCGGCGCAGCACGCAACGGCATGACCTTGCCTGACTCCGCCCGCCTGTCCATGGACATCAGCTGTGCGCATAGCTACACTGTGCATCACGGCCACACATTTCATATTTTTGCTGATAGTAAGTGCTGGTATATCTTTAAAATGTTAGTTAATTAAGTTTTATGTACATTTCTTTTATTTATGTTGTGAATTTACACAGTGAAAATGTACCTTCACATAATACATGAACAAAATGCTATATACTGGTAAGTAATATTTTTTTTTAAATTTTTTGTTTATAACGTAAATTCATTATAACATAAACTTTTGGCACTGTTATAAATTTACTTCGAGTCCTTCAGTCACGGCCCACGGCAAACACCAGGCAGTGGATACTCCGTGCCGGGTGTAATCGTGCGCCCGGGCGCGATCCTATTCCTAACAGTCACTTGGGAACTCACTTACAGCTTGACACTGGGACGAGGAACTACAGTTACTACACTGAAAAGAGTCAGAGGTAAATTTCGATCAATTTATAACTAAGAACTCTGTATACACAAGTTGATCCTAAACACAAGTTCACAAATCACGCTTCGGCGACAATGCCCCTTTTACCTTCTCCATTACAATACAGAGTTACAGAGACCAAATTCGGTAACACAATACAACAGTGTTGTGGATGCAGAAGAACAAGCACATCTAGCACTTGAAAAAATGGTTAAACGGTCCCCAACTGTAGCCAACTCGCGGCCCCGAAAGCACGTCCGGAAACCATTACGACTAAGACATAACTAACTTGAAGTGCAACTAAAGCAAATAGACAAGACCGGAAATTTAAGAAAACTGAAAACTTACCAAACGTGCGTAGTGGACGTGCCTAAGAGGTCGCGGACTGTCACAACTGCCCGCGGGAGAGGCCGGAACCAGACTAACTCACTCGTCGCCGGGAATGGCCGACAAGGCTGGGGGAGAGAAGGAGGGGGAGGGCAAGGGTAGGGAGGACACGAGCGGAGCCGAGGGCTGCAGAAGCCGGCCGAACACATCGAAGCGGAGTGCAAAGGGATCACAGACGTCAGGCGGAACACCACTGGGTGTAGTTTTATCCACACGCATCAGAATAAACACAGTAGTTACAAGTCACTGGCCGGAGAAATATATATCGGAGATGGAGTAAGCTACTCCTAGTTCAATTTTATAATGAACTTTCATTGTATTTCTCCGTAGAAAAGCTTGAACCATCCGTCGGCTGGCGAGTGAACGATCATCTAGGTAACCAGTTTCCACAGCATAGCAGTGGACAGCACATGAACTAATTCATGGATAGTGCTTTTCGTCTCCATTAGAATGCGCTGCAGTGCCGTGTGCTCTGTAGATAAATTCTATTACCGATAGAGTGCAGTGGTGTGCAACGTAATTATTTACACTAGCGTCCCGTGATAAAACAAGCGAGTTTAATACGTAATATTATTTATGCAGACTTTTTACAACGAATTTATTACCTTAAACGTAAATGATTTGTTTCTCTGATGTTAAAAAAAGCTTGAGTGCGAAGTATTTTTAGCGAGCAGTCCAACACGAGTTTGTTTCACGTGTGCGGCTGCATACAAGCTACAATGGCCGCTGCCGTGCATACAGTAGAGCCCCAATTTAAAGAACTCGGGAATAACGAAAACAGCGATTTAATGAAAGGATTTTCAGGAACCTTCAAAATATAACAAAAAATGTATTAAATAACTAAGTGACTTTGATAAAATGAATATTAATTGTAATTTAAGTCCTTTAAAAATACTAGCACCGACCTCAGAATATTCTTATTTCTCAGTAGAAAAGCTTAAACCATCCGTCAAGAAACAAAAAAAAAAAAAAAATTCGTTAAAATTCTTTGAAAACTTTGGCCACAGGAATGATTTTGAGATACGCGGGCGCGGCCGAGTGAGCGCCGCTATGTTGCATAACAAGCACGTGCCTAGATCCTCATCCTGGCGGCTAGCGACTGAACGAGCATCTAGGTACCCAGTCTCCACAGCGCGGCGGTGGACAGCGCAAGAACCAAATCATAGATAGTGCTTCGCGTCTCCGTTAGCATGCGCTGCACGGAAGCGCGCTTTCTTCATTAATTCTATTACCAATAGAATGCAGTGGTGTGCAGCGTGATTATTCACACTCGCGTCCCGTGATAAAACAAGCGAGTTTATAAAAATTTACGTAATGTTATTTATGCAGACTTTTTACAACGAATTTATTACAGTTAACGTAAATAATTTGTTTCTCCGATGCTAAAAAAACGCTCGAGTGCAAAGTATTTTTACCGCTAGCAAACCAACGAGTTTGTTTCACGAGCGCGGCTGCATACAAGCTACTGTATGAGTCTCAGGTCTTTACCCCTGGCCCTGGGTGAGGCAGGGTGGTGGTGGTGGAGCTGAGTTGTCTTGTAAACGACCCTGGCGAAGGGGAGGAGGAGCTGTAGGCAGAGGATGTGTCTGGCTGCTAATGGGTTTTCGGACAGCACTAGGCGCGTAGTATCCATCGTGAAAGAATCGGTCGTGCCGGAGTGTGGTGTATTTTCTGGTTACGTTTTAACACATGCATAATTTTCTTTCGTGTTACGCGTGGTATCATATTTTAGTAGAACTTTCAGTGTCGTAATGTCACCACCGAAGAACAATAAGGTTATTCATAGTGAAGGACGCGAGCTAATAAGTCATGTCATAGAAAAGTGTGATGAAGAGGCAAAAAACAATTCGTTTTCTCTTTTGGTAACACAAGCTACTCACCCTCATAAAACTTTCAGCTACAGATATTGGTAGTGTTGAAAGGTTTAAGACCACGCATCTCTTGTTTCTAATTTTTTAGAGAGATTGATTTCTATACTGAAACGAAAGTAGACAACAAAAAATCTGTCTAGAAAATTTGTTTAAAATCACTGTCTTTATATTGGCTGATTTTTTTCAAGGCAATAAATGCTATGGTTTTAGCAAATTATGTAAATACGTAACAAAATTCTGGTTAGCACATTTTTTAGAGAAACTGTACAATTTCTTATTTTGAAAAAATTTGCTATCACTACAAAATCTATTTTAAACAAAACTACAAAACAGATTTTTGATATCTGCTTTTGTTTAGGCTAAAAAAATAATTGTTTAGGCTAAAAAAATAATATTTGCCCGCTTTTTCCCTGGAGTAGCTAACGGTTTGCTTGGATCTAACTCATTGCGTCTCTTATTTTCCTTGCGTATTGATTTGATTGTTTTTTCACTTACGCTGGTGTAAAATGCTGCGCGTCGAGTAGCTATGAGGGTGAGGAGTGAAATAACCTCCTCACGTGGCCATCGCTGAAAAGACAAAGTGACTATAGAAATGAGCAGGAGATATTACACTGTTGCAACGTATCAACTTCCCTAAACCAGTCGGCAAACCATAAATAATATGATGTTTCCTGGCCGAAGTTTAGATAGACACTTAAAGAGTGTACACTCCTGTTTAAACAATACAACAAAACAAACAAGTTCCATGAAAGGAATTGCACCTACAAGCACAAGTTATTGCAGCCACGCTACATTGCCATATCAAACCAACTCGAGTATGGTTAACTCAAGAATTATGCGAGTACCATCCTAACTCTAAATTTGGATGTAATTTACTGTAGTGAAAATTTCTTTGGCCTTCGTCAATTGTCATTATAGTGACGTTTCGTTATAACTTATGTTTGATTTCAAATACAGTACATTTCTTTCTCTTTTATGTCAAATATTACTGATCATAGACTTAGTGCAAAAAGGCAATATGTTGACATGTAGGGGTTTTGGATGTGTCAAAATTGGTTCAGAAGTATTCTAACAACTGTCCCTATCTCTTTATAGTGACCCATCTCCCGGAAATCCGAGGGGTCGTTATGAAGAGATTTTACTGTATTGGAAGAAATCTCCTAGTTACTGTAAGGACAGTGCAATTAGAACAGTTAGTGGGCGAGCTAGTAGTGAGCCGATATTTGACCTAGCACAAGTACATAGTGTTACAAGTTTAGCCTGGGAAGGGGAAGATAAATAAGCCAGAGATGGAAGGTAACAAGAGTTTATTAGAATAGAGAACAAGGAAATACAGCAATACAGAAATAGAGGCGAGTGGAAGGGTTAGGGTAAGGCGAGACAGGAGATAGGTAAAGGATCGCTCTCCTTCCCTAAACCAACAGTAACTCACCGCTCGTGCCGCCGTTGGAGCTAGTTCTCTAGCCAGAGGGTCGCACCCAGACTCGAACCCAGAGTTCCCAGGTGCGGTCGCCGCCCGAGCAGAAGACTCTCTCGTCGACTCTCTTCTCCAACTCCCCCGGTAGCTAGCTCGATGTCTATACCATTCTTCGCACCCCCACCAGGCCGTCAAAATCCTCCCCTCTGATTGGCTCCCAGCTATGCCCAGAGGCGGAGCAATCCATGCTGAATCCAGGAGTTTGTAAGGTGTTGGGTAAGTGTTAAGACCCACTTAACTCCTCGAGTCATCGGATTCCTGGGATACCA
>PNEQ01124716.1:0-14519 GCA_003012365.1 Medauroidea extradentata
CACTTAAAGTTTTGTTCACTTCACCTGTTGTTTGCTTAGGGCAATTTTCTTCACACTGTGTTTCAATTAAGGACTCAGATGTAGATGGTTTGGCCTCAGGCACTTCTCTTTCTTGTAACGCCGGTTCTTCATTCATGTCATGCTTTTGCTTGACATATTTCATTAACGAGCCCTTAATCTTTGCAAGCGACTTTTCCTCCTCAGCCTTTCTTTTTCTATTTTGGAATCCCGAGGGGTTTTTCTTTTTATCAGCCATGCCGTCGATTGTACCTAGAACATATACATATACCAAAATTAAATATGACCTAACTACGTACTACATACATGTAAGGTTTATCTGAATGCGGCAGTATTTTCTTAGCAATTCCTTACAAAAAAATTAAACATAGCTATCATAACAATGTACATTGCGCTTTAATGTCTAGCACCACTCGTTTGCGTTTATTACTACACATGACTGTACTGTATTCACTGCTTAAAACTCGCATCCGTACAAAACAAAACTAATATCGATACAGCACGACAAGGCGAAACCAATGGCACGATAAGCCAGTAGTTATCTTGCCGCGGCTCGGCGGGCGCCGTGTAACGTGATCGCCACCCTTGGGCGCAGCTCACAAGGGCTGGCCAAACATGTGCAGTGATTGTGCGGCCTACAAGGTCGTTAGACGGCAAAATACTCTCAACATTTATGTTACTTAAATATTCACAAATTATAGTATCTACAAAATAATGTTTATTTTTTTTAATGAAAAATACCCCGGTTAAGCCGCAACCCTGTTAATCCGTACCCGGTTAATCGGCAGTTGACTGCATACTTAACAATGACATACCTTGTTAGTTGATGCTGATGAAGAGATGATTTAGTGATTTCATTTTCATAAGAAACTGTCAAACTGAAAAACAAATATATAAAGTTATTTTGACAAACTGTGACAAAACAATAACTGTTACTTTGACATGTTAATGCGACGATTGAGCAAAACAGACAAAACACAAATCAGCAACAGTGTCGCGCCGAACGATCACAATACGTATACCATATGCGGCTGGCCCAGGAGCGAGGATGATGAACTGTCAGAGGGGGGCGGGAGCGGTGGCTGCGCGCGCAGCAGCTGTTTGTTTCCTTCAGCCTGCGACCGCCCGAGCATGAGCAGTTGGCCCTGTTGCTTGTTGCTTTTCTAAGAAAAGCAAGCTGTGCACATATAAGGGCAACATGGTGTGTTTATTTTCGTAAGAGGGCGCAGAGGGGAGGGTTGAGTTACCGCTTGGGGTATAGCACTCGCCACTAGAAACACAACTCAGCACATAAAAACATATTTTTTTGCAGATTTCCTTTGAGTTTGAAATGTAAAAAAAATTGCGAGAAATGCTTTTGTGCCCCTCAGGCCCTGGCGCCCTAGGCGGTCGCCTAGTTCGCCTATATGGTAGAGCCGGCCCTGATGTTAAGAGCACCACCTACCTGGGGCTGGTTTGTTCGATTGAAGCACTGAAGAGTAATAGCTTTAAAGGAGACACTAATACAGTGGGGAGGCATGAGTTTTAGAGGAGGGGAAGCAACTGGTGTAGGAACACCGGTACCCCTTAATAAAGCGGGGGGTCCGGGGGCCCTCCCCCGGGACAATTTTGATTTCTAGGTGCAAAATGGTGTTATTGAAACAGTTTTTTGTATCTTAACATTGAATATATCTCTGGTATAAATATACAATTTTTATAGATAAAATAATTAAAAAGAAAAAGGAAGTGTCTAGTTAACCCACTCCCCACGACTAAGCTTACACCACTGACTTAACATTATTATGTGTAGGCTATGGCCAGTAGTTAGCAAAAAGTAAGTTGGAATAGTGGTTTTATTTGACTTCATAACTAAACAATGCTAGTATGTATGATTTGTAGGCTGATAATTAAAGAGAGTTACATTGTTTTACTTAATAACTAAAAAATACATTATTATATGATTAAATATTTAAATATCAATCTAGATATATTATTTTCTAGCTTGAAGTGCTTAGCAATAATAAGAGACTAAATACAGATCAGTAGTCAACATTAAAATGGACGAATGCATACCAGCAATTTCATATATTTACGAAAGCATGTAATCTTAAAACTAAAAGAGCATGCATAACACAAGACAGTGATGCAGTGCAAACATGTACCAAAGTGCAACAAATACAATATAACTACTCACTGGACCATTTGGTTAAAATGGATGCAATTGTAATTTGCTGAGAGATTATTCAGATTTCAGAAATTATATCTTTTTAAATTACTGAATTTAAATAAAAAATTGCTAATTGTCTGAAATTGTTCAAAAATGCAAAAAAAAAAAAAAAAAAAAAAAATGCTGTTCTATATGTGTCTTGAAGTTGCTCGTGACACTGTTTTTAGTGTGAATTATTTCATTTCAGTAGGTCAGTTTTTCTGTCTAGTATAAAACCGTTTGTTTTTCTGCAAATTTCGACTTTTGACATGCAATTATACAAAAATTATGAAGACAAAAAAATGTTCATTGTTGTAAAAAATAGTCACAATGCATGTCTACAAAACAAATCATATTGCATACAAATATAAAATTTATTAAAACAATTAACCATTTTTAATTAACTCCCCTCCCCCTTTACCCATTAATAGGTGATTTTTTTTCTCGGAAACAAAGAAGAACAACCAGTTATTTAAGTACAGGCTTTTTTACGTTTCATAGGTTGCAATTTAAATAAAAGGAGATTGTTACTAACGTCTTGATGAAAAGCATTATGTAGTTACACATTGTGATGACAGAGCCCTTACTTTACAGAAAGATGTAGAAAGTTGATTTAAAAATACTACATGTATTATTGAAAACTGAAATATTTACGTATAGAAATGCAGCCACGTGCGCGCGAATCTGTGTACAGAGGACCAGACAAAAAGCGGTCGATATCTATTCCTTCGTACAAGTTCGGTGTGGCCATTCGGCTATCCTCGTGTAGTAAGCAAGTGATTCGGTTGCTTCCAGCCCTCGCTACATCTCGGGTCCGCTTGCACCCCCGCTTAGCCATTCATCGGCCGCAATAGCCCTGGGATCTGGAAGCAGAGGACACAACTGCTTCCATGGCCAAGCAGTTTCACGAGACAAGAGACACCATTATCCCCGTAGCCAAATAAACCAAGCACTGCTGTGTAAATAAATGATGTTCTACTATAAAAATTTTATATTATTTTATTATTTAGTAAGTGATGAGAATTATTAGGGAAGCAATGCTTCCATTGCTTCCATGGACGCTTCGCCCCTGCACTAATATGCCTCTGATGCTCAATTGCAACATTCTGTTTCATCATACGGTTACTATAGGACCTTAGGACTGTTGTGATTATAGAAAAACCAGTGCAGCCATGTACTGTGCGTTAAGTTTGTGGTTTTGAATACTAAGGTTTTCCATTTTAAATATGACATGTCCAAGTGATTAATACACTGTTATATTCTTACAAAATATAGTATTTTTTTAAAAATAATTTGTAAAAAAAGTATTTATTTTTATAAATGTTGTGAAAAATTAGGCTAAGGGTCATACATGGGGGCAGATGATTCATGGTTGTACTTAACATCTATCATCAAAGCATTGCAAACATATTAAGTAGTTTTGCAAAAAATAGAGTAGGCATTTGTGACCCTCTGTATGGTGGTTTGTTGGCTTGGTAGTAAGCTCCTTGTCATAATCTTTTCTTTTATTTACTACATGTTTTTAGCCCTGCTTGTCATATTTGTAAGTGGAATAGTACATATTTCTTAGCTAGCACCAGTGGTGTGTTTTTGCTATCAATGTTGCTGTACTTTGAGAACACTGTTGCTAGCCGAACTCTAATCTGGGTATTAAAATAAAATTTTCTACACATCTCCATAAAAATTATTTAATTGAAAATATTGTGATTGTGACTTATGCTCTCCAGTGTAAATGTAAAGTAAATTTGGGAATGTTTATTTGGTATTTACATATATAATACAGAGATGTACCTGGAAAGAGGTAACCTTGCTTGACTTTACTTGTGTAAATTGTGTTGCAGTTATAAAAGATGGTGATGATGCAGAGCTACCTGTACAGAATGTGACAGCTCAGATGCTGTTGCTGTGTTCGTGGAGAACTGTCAAAGAGGTTTCTCTCTTCCTTGGAGAGCTGGCTGAGCGAGCACCTATCATTACTGAGTAAGGAGAAGTTTATGTTTCTATTGATCCACAGAAGCTGCTTCACAAAATGTGTACAGAATACTGTATACTTACAAGTTCTGTTTGTGAGTTATTGTTTATCAGTTGAAAAATACCAATTTACCAAATAAGAATATTTGTTGGCATCTTATGTACTTATCATATAATGTGAAGGTACACATTTGTTGTGAATTCTGCAGGAACACACCCAGGATTTTTTTTTTGGGTGCTACAAAGATGTTATGTAAAAGCATTACTGATAATATTTCCATCGTACAAATTGGCAGATAATATTAATTGTTCAGGAAATTTGATATCCACAGAAGAACAAAGTAATTTACCTATATTTGTCAACTACATATCAGATTTTTATGTTTTATTCAGTTTCTACTCGTGTACATAATCTCATGCATAAGTTTTCACACACCTTGAACATACATGTGTTTTCCCTAACACTCTTAGTAGCAGGTAGTCAGTATTCAAGTGGCTATATTCTAATTACAAGATATCTTAATTTATTTTCAAGAGACTTTAAAAATATTTTTTTTGGGGGTAAAGTTTAAAGTTATTTTTTCTTCTTTGGGGGTAACACATGCCTTTGATTCCCACCCCTTGTTTTTCTGCAGTAATTGTTAGCTTGAGAATGATAGTTTTGTAAAATTGTTTCTAATCTCAATACAGTAGAATCCCGCTGATGCAACCCCTCATGGTTCCCAGAAAAACGGACTTATAAACAGAAAGGTCGCAATAGAGAATTTGGGACATTTTGGGCCAACTTAAACCCCACCATACCCAAATACATAAAAAATCGCCATTGTTCGCATAGAGTTCTTATTCAAATAATATATGGTGTAAAAAAAAACAAGTTTTTAAAATTAATATTACAGTGTTTAAATAGCCAGATGTCTCCCGAAAAAAACAATACCCCAGAAAGCCATATAGGAGCTCCCCTTGACAAAAAAAAAAAATTTCAACACAGTGCGACGTGTCCATTTTCGTTGGCTTTATATAGAAAAATCAGACGATTTAGTATTGAAATTATAAGTTTTTTTTAAAGGTTTTTATCTTTTTTGCAGGCTGTATTACAGGTTGCGTTCCGTGACACAATAGCGATGCGTGGCGGGTGGTCTGGCGGGCCATGTTATTGATCACTCCGGTCCGTCCAGCTGACTAGATGGAATACGAGGAGGGGAAGTAAGGGCGGGGAGGGGAAGGAGCTGCTGGCTGCGCACGCATCTACTCGCCAATCCGTCTCTGCCAGTTGCTAGTACGCACCTGTCATTCACTGTAACCATATTTACAATTTGCTTCCATTTTACTTAATGAGAAATTACACCAGACACTTGTGAAGTGGATGTAAACATTAAATGAAATCAAATGGTAACATTTGTATGGACATGCTACATGTGAAAGAATACTAAATAAAGTGGAAAGAATAAACACGATGTGTAGGTTTACTTAAACATGATCACTTACTGTACTGCATTTAGAATTTCTTCTCTCTTTTTGAGAATCGTGAAGAGAGTAGACTTCGGAATGCCATATTGCTGCGCTATTTTCGTCTTTGAAACTGTGTTTTTGTTCACTTCCTGGATAATTTCGTATTTTTTCATGAGCGACAAACTGGCTCGCTTTTCACTCATTTTCACGAATTCACGAGTTCTTGTAAGTCGAAAATCGAGTCACAATTGTCAACAATAATTTGCAAAATCAGGTTAAAAATGTAACCAAATCAAAATCTGTGTAAATCTGCGCGTGTTGTCAACGATCGTTCACAGAATCAAGCCAACGATGTTACCAAATCGAAATCCAAAAATAAAATGTGTGTGTCGACAACAATTATTCACAAAATCAAACCAGCATTGTAACCAAATCGGCGTCCAAGAAACAAAGCTTAATAAGTCGTTAACAAATACCGTAACTAATAAGAACCAAGAGTAATCCGAATCAACACGCGAGAGTACCGTATCCACAAGTGAGCAAGATCACATTAACGCTTTAACGAGTCGCAAGACAAAGGCACGGGACCTGGATGGCAATAGATGCGCGTGCAGATGCTATCAGGTGGTGCGGTAGTTTACCGGTATTGGCTAGCGGACAGTTGAGAGAGGGGGTGGTATCTATTTTTAACCATCGTATACCTGCCTGCTTGCAGTACAGCCCTCGCCAAGATAAATGTGACACATAGTGCCAACAAAGTATGAAAGACGTATTTTTCAGCCGATTTTACTCAAATTTTCGACTTTTTAGACTCAAAATTTTTCACGGTTTCTCAAAATAGGGTCGTATAAACGGAAAGTAAGCATTAGAGGGGGGTCGCATCAGTGGGATTTTACTGTACCACAGTTTATTAGTTATGAAAGGTTTTACAATGCTTTGACGAAATTGTTTTTCAGGGGATCTTGTGACCCTGGTCTTATGACGGAGGAACAAGTGCTGGCTATTGGAGACCACTTTACTGCGTTGTTGTCAGAGACCAAGCACAGGGGAGCTTTTGAGCAGGCCTACGTTGGTTTCTGCCAGCTGTGCAGTCGACTGTGGAAGCATCCAGTGGGACGCCTGCACCAACTGCCTGCCACGTGGCTTGCCGAGCTAATGGCTCTCATTGCAGAAGGTGGTGGAGGAGTGTTGTGTGCCACGAGGCGCAGTGCTGGTGTGCCATTCATGGTGCAGGTACGTTTTGGCCCTTGAGCTGAAATCACCACAGTTTATTTTTTAGCCTCTCTTTTAATAATTTTGTGAGGAGAGTACCTCAAAGCAAGGGATGGTCCTGCTTATGGCAATGTTTGGGAGCTAAGTGAAGCTGCTGTTTTGGTTGTCCCATTAATGCAACCACCAGTTCCTTGAACTAATTATCGCCACTCTGCTGGCAAAAGGGCTTGATTTTAGGTTTCCTTCAGGGTGCAATGAGGTGTGAGCACGAGAGTCCCTGAAGGGGAGGAGAGGCTGCTAATTGTCCCAAGGAGAGTGGTTTCCCGGGCAGTAGACACGACACAGTCTCTCAGCAGAGCGGGAAAATTCTCACTTTTTTATGAAGGGGTAGGCGTGTTGACCACTCACCATTACTAGAAGAGCTCCCTCAGGAGGCGGCGTTTTCTGTCCGACACAGGCTTCGGCTCGAAGTCGGCTTCCCTCTTCAGCTGCTGGATGCGGGGTGTGGTAATGGTGTAGGTTTTTCTGGAGTTTTTATAGGACTAATTAAAGGTAGCTGAAGGCGGTGAAGGTCCCTAAGGATGCGACTGAAATTGTCTCGTTTACGTCTAGGCGGCTTGTTCTCGGTGTCCTTGTATTGACGACAAAGTTTGTAAAGTGTTGTGGATTGTTTGGCGGTTCTTTGAGGTGGGGGAATTACTCCCACAGGTATCTTACTTTCACTTACAATGGCCTGTCGGCGCTTAGCTGCGGCTTCTGCCTTACGACCTTCTATCGATGCTCGTTCCTTAGGCGAGATAGTAATAACTAGGCACTCAGAATCAAACATTAGTATTTAGGAATGAAACTATAAAATACGTTTTGAACTGTATATTGTTATACCTTGGTACACTTTTACATTCACTGACTGTACTCACTGGTTAATACATTCGGCTTTTCACATACACAAGTCTCTACACTACTGGTTTACAAGATTCACAATACTTGACAGCGTGGTCATTTATGCACGGAGCCCCGGAACTTCTCACGGACTTGGCTCTACTTCCGCATCCGGCGGTCACAGATATGCGCCTCGTGGCGACTCGCGGTAGGGTGCGTTCCCTAATACTGCCCGCGCGGCTAGGGCGCGTCTCCTTCGAATGGCGCTTTCGGCACAAGAGTGGGTAGGACCAGGTTTTCGCTTCCTTCTCAGTAAGCTACCCTGGGGTAAAGTGGACGTCTGGTTTCCGCTTCCTTCTCAAGAAGCAACCCTTTCGAGGTAGGGGGATGGTGCCTAGGCTTGCTCGGGGAGGAGGCCCGAGCCCTAGACTGACAATTTGGCTAGGCGAGCGCCTGCCTTATATACCCCTGAGGGGGGCTTAAAGTACCGTTAGTGGGTGGTGAAAATGGCCGCCGCTGGAGAGGAGGCCGTCTGCTGGCTAGCAGGCGCACCACTCCAACACCCACAAATCTCCCACACTCGGCAAAAAAATATGTGACTCTATTTAAACTTTCCCGCGTGGCTGTGAAAATGTCCGTGTTGCCAAAAGAAAATAAAGAAGCACTAAATAAATACAAAGAATTTATAATATTACGTTTACAATAATTACATACACACTTATTCTCTTAAAAGTTCATATTTTGCCGCCTGTCATTATTTGTATAGCGTCCATCTGTTTGTTTACATTGGTTATGGTGGGCGTGAATATATACATTCAAAAACGGTAAATATAACATCTCTAAACCTTTAGTTTTATGTTTTACAGCAACACGGCTCACAATACTGGATTTTGATGACCCTTTGGGTGAAAATAAGGTAGGCCTAACTCTTACATATTACTAATATTACGGGGCCGAGCGTAAAATATCTCTAAGCACCTTGCAGGGTGCGTCATAATCGCAATACGAATAGTTCGTAATGATGCTCCTGGTCCAAGCAATTTTATAGTTTGTCAATTTTGTGTCTAAATCACTAATTTGCACTATTCTGAGATGTTTTTATTGTTTAGAGGGGTATCAACACAAGTATCCATAACCTCAAAATGCCTGAGAAACATGATGGGACGCCCAAAACGCCGGCTTCAAGTGCGTCATAACAACCCTTCTCCTTTGTATTCTTACCTCCATGCCTCGAAGGCAATAGTGTTCAACAGAGTTGAGATAATGAACTCATGCGTTAATGTACTGGAACCTGTTGCACCCACAATGTATATCATCAGTGTTATCAATATGATGCATCAGTGTCTTCACATATACAGTAAAACCTCTTTATTACAACCCCTCACGGTTCCCGAGATTAGGGTCGTTATAGAGAGGTGGTCGTTATAAGATTTCGGACCCATTTGGAACCTCTATATCTCAAAATAGGCCGTTTTCGCATTAAGTCCATGTTCGGTCATCTTAAGCAATAAGTCGTACATTTAAACTTAGCTATAAACAAGATTTATGACCAGGCGTCTTTCAGAGAAAAGGCGATAGTGTATTCTACTCTCGGGGCTTTTCTTTTACGACGTAAACACTTAGAAAGTCACACACTGTGAGGTTACGTGCCGTGTCGCTGCTGACGCTGCTTGCTTGTTATCAGCCGGCCGGGAGGAAAGACAAGATGAGGGGGGGGGAGGTAGTGCCGGAGATGGCTGCGCGCGCATGCGCCGATCAATACCACAGTCACAGCAGTTGTCCTAGCCTGCGCGTCAGCTTGCTCTGCTCTGCTTTGAGACCGACTGAAAGATAATCGCGGGCGTGCACTGTGACGTTACGTTATCGCTCAGTTAAAATATTAAAGTTACATGTCAATGTGTAAAATATTTTGTTCAGGACAAAGAAAATGTAACGACATGGCCCCCACTTAAAAATGTAGTGTTAGTTAACAGCATAGTCGTAGCGGTTGTACAAGCAAATGTTTAAATTTATTAAAGAGTACGCAAGGAAAAACAAATCACGAAAAAACTACAAGTAAACTAGTAAAAAACTTACCAGATATAATATTCAACAAACGTGATAAATTAGGCAGATCATTTGTTTACTATTAACACTGCGTTGACGGGACACTAAACAAACACACAATAAAATAAAGTCTGACACATTAAAGGGCCGAACAACTGTTTCCTAGTTTTTTTTAGTCCACATCGTACGCCTTAGTTTTTTTCCGTTTGCATTGCGTCCTTCCTTCTGCATTGCATTAACGATCTCGTCCCTCATTTTTAAGATCGTAAACAATGTTGATTTCGGGATGCCGAACTCCCGCGCAATCTTTGACTTCGGCTTCTGTGTCGATTCTACTTCCTTGATTATTTCATACTTCTTCAGAAGCAACAAGCTGACTCGCTTTTCACTCATTATGGAAATATCGAAAGCCCGTATGAAGTTTTAAAAAATGTACGGGTCGTCAAAAATTGTTTACAGATTCAAGCCTAATAATCGTAACCAAATTGAAAGCGAAAAAAACTGCGTTGGTCGTCAATAATCGTAACCAAATCGAAAGCCGAAGTAACTGCGTGGGTTGTCAATATTCGTTTACAAATTCAAACCAAATAAATTACCAAATTGAAATCATGAAAATCAAAGAGTAATAAGTCGTCATAAATCGTAAAACACCAAGAGATATCCAAAAGTCGCGCAATAAAGTCGTTATAATAGAGCAAACAGAGAGTGTGCAGCGTATGTAATAGCAAGCGAGAGAACACCGGCATGTGAACAAAGGTGGAGAATGCCGAGCGCGCCAGGTATTCACGTGAGGGGAAAGGAAGATAAGAGTACCATTACGGCAGGAGAGGCGAAGGATGAGTCACCGCTTGCCGCGTGGAGTACAGTACTCACCACTAGAAACGCAACACGGCGCACAAAAACCTATTTTTTTGCCGATTTCCTTGAAATTTGAAATAAAAAAAAATTAAAAAATCATGGTTTCCCAAAAACGGGTCGTTATAGACAGGTGGTCGTTATAAAATGGGTCGTTATAAAGAGGTTTTACTGTATTAATAAATACGAGAAGGCTGAATGTAAAGAATGTGTGCTCAAACTGTTGTTTGTTTATAAACTCAAGAGAAACAAAAAATTGTGTATATGTAAAAAAATATCATTATTCACATTATTTTGTGAGTTTATTACAATCCCGAATTCTTCAGGGCACTCCATATATGACACCTGCATTCTGCTCTTTTTTATATGAAATGATTTGTATTTTTAGTTTTGCTGAAGTTGCTGCTCTTATTTGTGTAGCAACGAGCCACTGCTGCTAAGTAGTGTTATAGTGTTTTACTTTTTTTTTAATTTGATGCTGCTGCAAGCCTTGTGGTGGCTGGTTAGAGTGCTGATTAGGAACAATGCGTTCGTCTGGAAGTTCTTTTAAGAAAGAGAGTACATGACAGACTGTTATTTTTTATTGTGGTCTATAACAGAGCTTACCCTTGACTCAGCAAATGACTGTTGGGTAAGCCAACAAGGAAGAATTCTAGCATGTTAGCGCAGTATTAAAATGCAAATGTTGCTCGCCTTGTTGAGGATTTCAGGAGATTAGAACACAAGCTACAGTAATTTGGTACTTTACAATGTATATAACATTTTCTTTGGCTTTTGTCCACAATCGAGACTTGAGTAACTCACAATTGGTGAAGACATAGGTTTACAACATGAGATGCCACAATGTAAGTTACAACATGACAATCTCTGATGACTACAAACTAACAATATGTGGCACTTCGGGCATTTAGGTACTGGACTATAATTAGGCCTTGCTATTGGTCGCAGTCATGTTGTATTCATCTCTTTGATCCCAAAGGGTTACAATGTTCCGTACTCTGTTAGACACTCATTGCACTAGGCCCGATAACAATACTTGGCTAAGAACTTGGCGCTGCAGACAGATATAAACTCTTGACTGAATCTTGACACATTGTCATAACTTCAATAGCATCTTACAAGAACTGAGAAGTGGCAACACTTTAAAACTAGCGCATAGATGCATGGAGACAAGAAGGCATGATATGTGATAAGCCAAACATGGATGTGCGACTTGGGCATTTTCTCAGAGTCGTTCTGGCTAGAGCTGAGGTAACTTAATAACGAACGGGAAGGATGCAACCTTCAGCTCCCTTCTTTGTTAGCAGTGTGCATGGTTTTGCAGGACAGGACAGGCTGACCTGGCCCGAAGGTTGAGCTGCTGCCAGCTCTGCTAGCTAGGGTGAAGTGCCCTCTTTGTACATCCCTAAGGAACCAAAAGTACGATGTCTGGCGGGCTGCTCGAGACTGTCTGCAACTACAGAAGTGCCACTCCCACACAAAGGAATACCTATTCTCGTGGCACAAAATTACTACTTTGTTACCCAAATAAACTTCCCGATTTACATAATTAACACTTGTGTTGCTGTTTAAACCTATAATTAAAACACAGGAATATTTATAGTATGATTAAACACATTTCTAAGCTGTAACAAACATGTTTAATTTATATTTACATGTGTATTTCTCGTGATCGCTGTTTAGTGCACTTTACAGAGCCCTTGCACTGGACTGGCACTGTTGGTCAAGCACTCTTCTGTGTTTGTAAATAAAAAAATTAACACAATTTGTGGGAAGTAATTATAAATGGAAAATTCACATTGGATTAACACTTGAACATAAGTAAATGCTTGTTTACAAATTGAAGTTTTGGCATCATAATCTTACATGTTAATATATTACCGTGAGGCAACATGGAGAGGAAAGTGTGGGCGAATGCTAGTGCTCTTAGGCTTAAGTAGGGAACTGCTAAAAATCTGGAATGAGTTGTAATGTAATTTATAGTTACCTAGATGTGATGGCAGTGCGTTAAATTAATGTTACTTTGTTTCACTGTCATACCATCTGATTCTGTTGAGCTTCTGCCTCAACTAAAACTGTCATTGTGAAGTTACTCACTCCGCTGCAATGAGAGACACTGACAGTGTCACTAGACATTATAAAGAATTGAACTACTGCTTTTATGCCTGCGCACATAGAATTTATGTGTGCCAGTAGAAAACTAGCAATACCACTGTGTCCAGAGGATGTTTGCCTGTAAGTAGGCGGTCTGGGTTCCAGGCAGGGTCGGTCCCCGGTTTTCCGCATGAGGTAATCTTGTTGGACGATGCTGTTGGTCGGCTGGTTTTCTCAGGGATGTCCTGTTTACTTCGCCCCTTCATTCCGGCACTGCTCCAGACACATCTCATGTCACCCCTCACCAGTGCTGAAGACCTCATGATTAAGTGCTGACCAAAACCTATCACTCACTGTAAGTAGGCAACATTCCGTGCAGCACGTGTTAGTCCAAGGAGTGGCTCCCCTCTTACTACCTATACCTGCATTTACAGGGCCTCTAGCAAACATCCCCAGCCTGCATCTGGAGTATTTTCCCCGCCTTCATATCCCATCACCCTCCCTCACTCGCCACGTGATCAGAAGGGTTTATAATGGCAGACGTGCTGCTTATCCCTCAGAGTGATTCTTGTGTCTTAACTGGGACAACCCACCTCCTTTCCCCCTAGCTAAAACTCTAGTTGTATAAGTACTTGGTCGCAATAATTGAGGTATTCTACAGGCTTGGCTGAGTTAATGCAGTTGTATACTCTACTAATGTGCTTTGTGTACTTTCAACTTTGTTTAATGCTTTCTTTTGATCTTCAGCCATTGATGCAAAGATGGTTCGCTATTAGTGCTTGTAAATCATATGTTTACGGAGTCATTTTGCACTGCTTGTTTATAGCTCTAATATTGCTTTCTTTTTCTGGCACGGTACTATCAATTTTTGTAAATTCTGCACCACCACTTTAAGGCCTTTCTCTTAACTGTCGTGCATGACACAAACTGCAGTTTAAGCTCTTGCAGGATGCCTAGAGTTCTTGCCAGAGTTTATCTATGTCAACCAATGGATACAGCAATTCAGGCGAAGAGAATCTTTCCTGGGTCCGTATATCTTCTAATGTGAAATAAATAAGTGTGCATTGGTTATTGGCAGTTCATGAGTGTCTCTTCAGTGTTTATTGTAGTGGAAATCATAGATTGACAGGGATCAAGGTTAGACGAGGGTTGACAGAGAGATAGATTCGTTACCCCCGACTATAAGTGATGACTGTTGTTCATCCAGGGGCTCATTTAGGTCATTCTTGCACACCAAGACTAACTTCAGTCTTCTTTTAAGGACAAACAACTGTCCTTGTGGCTGGTCTGGCAGGGAACTGAAGGGATCCAAGGACCTATACTTTCTCTGCGCAAGTTGACAAAACATCCTGAGGGTTGGAAGATATCCTAGAATGTCGCTCGACCAAAGAAGTCATCAGAACAGGATAGAATCCCTGTGGCGACAGGCAGTGTTCAATACCTCTTCACCTTGACATGTATTTAACTTTACTTAAAGATTAAAAAACTCAGTACGGTCAAACCTCATTAATACAAGTTGAAAGGGATGTACAGTTTTGCAATTTGTAATAATGAGGTTTGTATTAACAGGTGTTGAAGAAAACTCAGAAAGTTCTGTAAATATGTACAGTACCAATTTTTAATACTCGATTTAAGAAAAATAAATATTCCTTGTATAACCCCACCCCTGATTTTATACTAGTAAAGATGCAACAGAAGCAAGGTGCAATGGTAGAATATGTGCCGATATATTTAAAAATAAACCGTGTGTCAATATCAATTCATACCGTAAATGCAAACGTGAGTTTTACGACGTGCGCGGCAAATGCTG
>PNEQ01124723.1:0-73103 GCA_003012365.1 Medauroidea extradentata
ATGAAATACAAGATGGCCGACAAAACAGACGACAAAATGGCTGACAAGATGGCGGACAAGATGGCGGCCAAGATGGCGGCCAAGATGGCGGCCAAGATGGCGGCCAAGATGGCCGACAAGATGGCGGCCAAGATGGCGGCCGAGGCACCGAGCACCGACGCCACGCGCCACCAAAGTGCACCCCCCTTTTCCTACTACTGAGATGCATCATATCTACAACTGCTTTCGCGGTGATAATTTTTTTATTTGTAAACACTGTAGATAACGTAAAACTGTTGAATAGTTTTCTAAAAACATTGTTTTACTTTGTAATCTATTTTTTTCTAGACAATTATATGTAATTGGCTAATTAGTTCATTAACAAATATTGCCGTAATAACGTAATTTTCTGAAACCATGGTATATTTTGTCTTGAAAAAAAAAAATTAGTTTGCATAGTGTTTTCACAGTTTTTAACTAAACGTGCATCAGATTTTAGATATCTGCTATCGCGTAGGATAAATAAAATTATCGTAAAAGCAGTAACCCACAGACTGAACAGTAATACGAACAAAGAATGGCGTGGCGGTGAACTTCACCGCTTATTGGCTGCCCGAAGCTGTTGATACCATTCCCGCGTATATGTTGGCTCCTGCATGTTACAGCACGTTTCTTATTGGCCCGGCTACCGGCTAGCAGGGCAGCCTCGTTAGGCTGGTTGGCGCTAGACGTCTCCGCCATGTTGCTGGCCAGGGAAGCCATTTTGCTGGCGTGTGTGACTGAGGTCACTAGCTTATCGGCTATTTCTCTTCTGTATTCCTAAATATTATGTGACTGTACAATATTGCCAGAAATACCAGACTCCCGCATACTTGTACAAGTTTTTTATTGTCTGGTACAAAATACGTGCGAATTATATTTTAAGGATAGTTAAGGAATTACTTTACTGTTAATACGCCATAATAGTATGCTTAAGCCTGGTGGGAGTGGAGGCGTCACTACCAGGATTCTCCTTGCATTGTGTCAGCCCTGTTTCTGATTACGGGGCAGGCCATTGTCAACAGCTAACCTGAAGGACCAGAGATGAACGAGAGATGAAATCAAGTGAGATCCTTCAGATAAAAACAGCGTGGAATTCAGCTGCGGGTGAAACGGGATTACCCCGAAAAAGCCCACTGGTCAACGGAACGTTCGTCACATTTTCCCATATGCGAAAAATCCAGGACCAGCAGCGCCTTGAATTGAGCCCGGGTAGTTTTGGAGGGAAGCGAGTGGTCCAACATTTATAAGCGCCATTGGTATTGTGATGTTGTTTTAACATTGCGGTAAATGGAACTACGCGTAGCAAGTTCTTGTCGGAGCTGTTATGGGCACTGATAGTATGACGGTCTAATATTAATGTTTAAAACACTGCACCAAGATTTACATACCTAAAAAGACTGCAAAAACACCCGTTTTCGCCATTTTCGGTCTTTAGAATATATGCTTTAGTGGTTAGTGGTGAACTTGAAATGGGTATACGCACGTGCAATGTTCTTTAAATTCCATTCCAAAACATTTGCGATGAGAAGTTTTAGAATAATCTGGTAACAGCCAAAGCTCTACACACTGCTCGGCTGCCATTGTTTCTAATGCTTTTACTATAGTTATTTTTTAAATCTTAAACGAGAACAAATATCGAAAACTTGTTTAAATCAGTGGAACTATACTAAGTTTTTTCGAGACAAAATACACAATGGTTCCAGCTATGTAATTACGGAAATTCACATTAATGAACTTATTAGCGAAATCTACATAATATTATTTCTATAGAAAATTAGACTATGTAGTAAAACAATTTTTAACAAGACTGTGCAACAGATTTTTGACATTTACTCTCGTTTAAGAATAAAAAAAAATAACTATCGGGGTAGCAGTGGAAATGATGGATCATGACCTTAAGGGTCCTCCCTACCTGCGCTTCAAATGCGTTGCAGCGAGTTACGACTATTCTTTTTTTTTTTTTTACGAAACTATGTAAAGCACATTATATCTGTATAGCTATGAAAATAACACACAATTCAAACAATGTCGCTATAGTTTTAAAAATTCACCACGTTTATTATAAAAATTATTTTTTAGCCCCTCAAAACGGCCAAAAATGGATTTTCGGACTGCCGTATCTGGAAAATTAACAGTCGGATTCGAAAACCATAGCTAACTTCGATGTCCATATATAAAATAATGTGGTCGCCGCGTAACGTCCCATAGGAAAAAGGATAATAGTGAAGCACTTGCAGTTTCTAAGGTAATTCCGGGTAAGATGCCCCACATAAGACGTAATGAGCTGTAAAAATGTTCAGGATAATATTAAAGAAATATTGTGCACATTAAATGAAAGCTAATTTAATTTTTCAAGTTTCATGGTTATAGGATACTTACACATTTAAAAATCTTACTGAAATTTAACAGTTTGTAAAATGGCCATCTCTCCCGAGTGTCCGGGATCTTAAATAATTATGAAGTTATTGTGTTAGAATGTCTTAGTACTAAAAAGTATGCTTTCAGTAGTGTGCTTGCATTACAATTATACTTCAATAAATTAAATAACTAATTAAATAAATACAACCTGTGAAAATAGCACCAAAACACTGAACATGATAGCTGAAGTTATCACATGAAACAAAGTGTCAAAAAAGGTCAAAACAACTATCGAAAAATTTCTATCAGATGATATTAAAAAAATCAGCCTTACTTAATGATTTATTTTATTCTTGGCTCTTTTTACTTTCTTACTGCAAATGTTACACTTGTTTCCGTACATTGTGCATGATTCATGTAATAATTTTGCATAAATTAAGCATTGAATCCAATCTACTTGTTGTGTTTTCTAATATTTTTCACCGCACTCGATGTAGTTGTCATCTTCTTCACTGCCGCTGCTCTGATTGGGGTCCTCAAATTTTTAAGCTCGAACAGATTTTTTTTTTCACGTCGAAAAAATAACCCATTGTGTTCACAACAGAGTAGTAAATTGGAGCTGGTGGCAAACGATACATAGCTTGATGCCTGCTAGTGTACTATCAGTTAACCAACTAGATATGCCATTCTGATACTTATTATATTGTCCGTTTAACGAGCCTTTTCGAACGTAAAATGCATATTGTGCCATGCCTCTCTACTGCAGAAAATATATCTTAGAAACGTTTTTTTGTAAACACAAATAAACTTACGTTAACACTATTAAAATAAGTAATCAGCTCATCTTCAACACGCAAAACACCGACTGTTTGTTTATTCCCACAAAAATAAGACCCAACGTATAATTTTGTTGCAAAATCCTGTGGGGCGTCTCTCCCGACTGGAGGTGGGGAGAAATGCCCCACACGTAGTACTGGACACAACGCTAACAAATATGGCAGCCATGGCGCCAAGAGTAACAAGGAAACCCCCACGCACGTAATCTAATTGATATATAAGGAAAGAAGGTGAAGGAAGCTAATGCCGCGCAATGGCTGAGACCATGTTTCATAACAAGCAAGTACAGCCGCGCTACTACGTACCTTAATTAATCTTGTAACAGACGTGACAATGCATTTACACGGACGAAAGTTTTGCGGTGATACATCGCGGCACAGACTGACTTGCTGCACTCAGCACTGGACACAAGAGCTCTCTAGCGAATACTTCGGTGGCTAGGTCTTTCCCGGCGGGGCATCACACCTGGAATTACCTTAACCGTTCCACAATCTTTAGTACCTCTACCGCTTTAATACACGAATATCACGAAACAAAATGCGTTTCTTGGGGAATTACTATGACCTCGGCTCTGTAATTTTTCAAACCCTTCCATCAAGGTTCATCTAATTTTTGGACTAGCCAAAGCGATCTGTGGACTATCTACAGCCGCCAATTAGCCTTGATCTTGCCTCCAAACGAAAACAATGTTCGAAAATCCGCTTACTGAAAAATGGTATAACCACATTATGTACGTAGGAATGTCATTATAAGATCCTTGAATTGCCTGCACCTGAATAACTTCTTCCATAACGTGGATGCTTTAATATTTTTGACAGTTAATTGTTTGTATAAATGTGTGAGTGATTCACAAGGAGTTTCTGCCACACACAGTGCGTATTCCTTACCTCATCTGGAGCAATATAATGGCATATTTATGTAGAGTACTGCTAAATGAAAATACTCAGTTGTGATACAACGCCGTAGCCAGGAATTGAGTAAAGAAGGGAAGTGGGGTCCAACATTCACCCATTCCCCTTTTAAAGCGGGGGGTCAGAGGTTCTCCCCCGGGAAATTTTGGTTTTTTTAGGTACAAAACGGTGCTATTTAAGCTATTTCTGTGTTGAAATATTGAGTACCTTCAGTTGGTAGAATATCAAGGAATTGTGTTACTTTTCTTCTCTTTTCATTTTATATTAAATGAAGTCCATGTACCCCCTTTCCACAACCCACACAATAGGTACACACTCGAGTAAGTTAACAAAGTTACTGTAATTTGACTTTTTTTTACTGACGCGATGGTTAATAAATGCAACAAAATATTATACAAATTATTAACATATAAAATCAAACAATTTTATAAAATCTTTAATAGTCCAGTTTCCAAGAAGGGCTGGCTATTTATTGCCTTATTCAATAGCATTTCTGTAATATATCCCTGCAAAAATTTCTAGAAAAAGGTGCACTGACAAAAACTACATAACAAAACAAAACAGTTGAAAAGTTTCTCTAAAAATAGTATCAAAAATGTAGTTTCAACCTACGTACATTTCTGGCAATCATAACATATTACAGATCACAAAAAAATAATGTAAACTTATGACTATTTACAGTAACAGCCTTCTTTTCCCTTTTCTTGCCAACACAGTTAACACATATTCTGCTATAAAATGTACTGGGTAATGCATCGACATTAGTGCTAAGCCAATTAATCGTTCACTTGTCATTCTATTCCTTAGGTAGGTCTTTATTCTCTTTCGGCTTCACAAGTTGAGACAGGCAAAGTTGCGAAGATACAAAGCAAGTATCGCATATTTGGGTAGAAGTTATTGTCACAGGCATCTAAAATGGACATAATCTGGGATGGTAAGATATTTCTGTCAACAGACTTCCACTTTTGACACCACTGCTTCAATTTCGGTGTCGGAAATTCTGTGCTCATAGTAAATTTTCATGTGTTTTTAGCATCTCTACATTGCTGGGGTTACAATTCTTTGGAAGAAGCACTTCAATCGCAGACAAAAACTCTCTATTTTAGCTGAATCTGTGCTGTAGATTAACAATAAACCCATCTATTTTTACTTTTATAACGATTAGATTAAGTAAAAAAGTCATGTGTTTTGAATTGTGGGGGGGGGGGGGTTTTGGACCCCATGGACACCCCCCCCCCCATGGCTACGTCCCTGTGTGATACGTGACATATTTCACACAGGATATCATAAAAATATGCAGAATTCCCAGACGTTTGAGTGGTGTGGTTCACATGCGATTTGACACAGCTCACCAATTTACATATATATTTTCTTCATATTTCAAATGTTTCTAATTAGGTACTCCGAAAGTACAGGAAAACGACCCACACGCATATTACATATTTGGCTCCAAATGATGTTACGTGTAAGTCCTGTATATGACGGTAAATCCTATTAAATCATGCTAAATGTATAAATGTTAGTTACATTACTTGAAATTTACCGTTCCAATAGAAATGTTAGTGTGCGTTAATGCTCTGCGGGAATTCTATATGTGAGATTTCATTGTGATTCATTCCGATAGTAAGTATGTGTTAAACCTAAGGCCGTGGATTCTGTTTCGCCTCTTCCTATTGCTATTGGCAGGTGTATCGATCTGTAAATGCGCGAGTCGCGGAGCAGCGCTCATTTTTTTTACAGCTAACCTAACAAAATCTTTCTTTGAATTAGAGCACAACCGTTTTTTTTCTCCCAACTAACCTAAACTATTAATTTAAACGTACGTAAACTAACTGTTACAAAGGATGGAGGAAACAACGGACATTCAGAAATTACTTTGCTCCTATGCGTCCGCATAAGAAATAAAATATTACAATTCCCTGCGGCAGCATCTCTATGCAAACGTCCGATTTTGAGCAGTTGTGAATCTGTGCTTTAGAATACACTGTATTTTTTGCGTACATCCTTGTTCTATGCTTACTGTTGTTTTATCAGTTGTGACTCCACCTTTACGGTACATTATTAGTGCGTTACTGGTGATTAGAAAAAAAAATGAAAGTTTCGGCGGATGTTTTCGCGCAGGGTTGTAGCGGGCGCGCGCATGCGCAGTGTGTTCGGCTCGCGGCTTGACCAACGCTCGGCAGCCAGACTGCTCTCCCCTGCTCCTGCCCGTCCCGCTGGCGGACCAAGGAAGGCACGTCATTCAGTCGCCCGCGCTCACGGAGAACAGTTCGGAGTAGCGTCGCGAGCGAAGCAGGTGTTGCTTGGGGTTCGTTCCTAACCCCGTCAGCTGCGCGGGCACCAGGCGGCTTTCCTCCACCACCTGTCGCGTTCTCGCCGGTTTCCCTGGCAACAAGCACACTACCCCCTTGTTGTGCATGGCGTCTTGCCTAGGTTCCTCTGTGTTTACAAGACAGCAGCGTTAGGACGTCGAGCTGCTTGCTACCTCGTGTGATGTTACTGAAGACCACATCTAATGCTACAACGATACTGAAAGGTAAGGGGTCCACAGTTTACTACAGTATAACTCTTTAGTAGTGTTCCTGGAATGTTTATTTCCTTGCATGATGCAAATTTTGCTGCATGGAAAAAAAAAGCTTAGTCTTGTTACTACAAACTTGTGTTTTGCGTGTTCTTGAAACTTAATATAATGTTGGTTGATAAATAATCGCTAACAGATTACTTAATACTACATGTTTTTATAAAACGACAACCCCATAGGTATATAATATTTGCCAACTTTATGAGCAAACACCCAGAACGATGCATATTTTGCGCCGCAATTTGATGCAATGATTTAGGAGACAGCTATTTTTCTTGAGAAAAAAATTTGCCGAAAAAGTTAGTAAGACCTACTGTAGAAAATGTTTTTTTTTTTTTTGTAAATTGATTTTGAGACACAACTTGAACATTTGCTTTTCCGCTGAATTAGGCCTATGTACCATGCCTTCCTAAATATTTATATTCCTGTCCGGGTTCGAACCCATGACCTCCAGAGCTAAGCATGAAACCTGGTATTTAGTAGCTTGAACTGTTTTTAAAGATATGTTTTTTTTTACTAGTATTACGCATCTTTGGATAGCGTAAGATCTAACAGACGGCTCGGGACTCGAACCCGAGGAGGTTTATACAAAATGCTGTAGTCTGCATAATAATGACTATTTCTGAAGAAGGTCTCAACACAGATTTTATCACTTGGAGCATACAGTTTTTCTAATAACGTGGTAGTACGTTTCCTTGTGTATTTAATTGTAGCCTTACGTAACCTTTTTCCATCGTGCGTGTGTTAGGTACATTAAAAGTGTCAACAATAAACCTAGTCAAGCAAGTATTTAAGTATGTAACAAACAGGTTTACAAGTACGCATAGAAAAACTGGCAGCTGCACATCCTCAAGATTTCCTGACTAAAAAGAATACTATTAATCTCTTAACCTCATCGTCTCGGCAAAGCACTAAGTAAAAATCTTGTGAAAGGCTGTTTTATGTGTATTCCTGTTGTCAAAATTATACCAGAAGAGAAAAAAGTAGGCGTGGCCTAAATTTACGTACATAGCCTACATGTATATGACCACAGATCACCCCCCCCCTTTTTTTTTTTTTCACGAAGGTGTTTTAGAAAGCAGTTTACTGATGGGGGATGAAGATCTCTATAACATGTGTCGTTGTGCAAAGAGTTGTAATTTAACTCCGCATCGTTTCCGATACTTAGCAAAATACAATTTTTAAATTTGATTTTCAAGGGTGAATTTCTCCCTTTAGAATAATGCGCTAGGCAAACATTTCATCGGATAACTATACTTAATTTTTAATTTGATACGGAATCATCTCCAAAATTGTTTAAGATAAGTAAAGAAACGTCCTGTATCTGTATATGTGTTACTTTATGTATGTATATATATACATACATACAGTAACACACTCATATACAGATACAGGATGTTTCTTAACTTATCTTAAACACACACACACACACAGATATATATATATATATATATATATATATATATATATATATATATATATATAACGTGTAAACAGTTCGTTAACACCACATACTAATCTCTTGTACGGCAGCTATTAAAGTTTACATTATTTTACTATTGACATCTTCCCGTTTATTTTTAATATATTTTTGACATTCCCGCGTATGGAAATACAAGTCACAATTACACGTCTGCTTAAAGGGGTTATGATTTTCTTGTAATAACAAACAAAAATCTCTTGTAAAAAATATAGACCCTAATTGACTGTCTACTCATCAATTTCACCAGCATTAAGACAGATTTAAGTAGGGGTGTTGTCACGCCGCGATGTAGCCTATTGTTTATTTTAAATATTTGTTGATACGGTCGTTATCCTACGACTTTCATTTCTTAGTACGTTGATTAAAATGTTTGTTTCAATGCCTTAGGCTCGAGTGGAAAATTTATCTTTATTCTGCTTACTAACCCTTATTCTGTTAGGAACTTAACTGAATTGTTTTTTGGCTCTGCTTAGTGGATCATTCGTTGTAGTGGTTTTAAAATATATCCTATACGTACCCACAGGTAAATTTCGCTGGACCTGAAATATTTTGCTTGTAATTAATTAATTTTACTAATAATTAATTTCCGCTGGGAACTGTGAGTTGTTACTTTTTTGTTGGTATGCAACTGAGTGGAAGATGAATAGTTAAGACGTTATCTCGTCAGACAAGTAATAACTAGGGCCACGATTTTGTCGCGAAAAGATTTTTTTCCCCACTTTGTTTCAGTGACTCACGTGCACATCGGCAGTTCTGTTTCAAGGTTATTGGCAGAGTGTCTTTGTTCAGACACGTTTCTCATTTGACTGCACCAATCAGAATAAGATTATTGTGAGTCTGTACGTCTATAATTTGCCAAGACAAGTGAGGGTAAAATTATCCAACCACAGACGATGTAGCAGAGCTGCAGGTGTGCACATGACGCATCGAAACCAAATGTTGCAAAAATCTTTTCGCCATAAAATCGTGGCTCTAGTAATAACTGAAATAACAACAATGTCTGTATGATTTTCACACAATGCTTGGAGGATTGGATTTTGAATTTTTGTTTCCGAGCTATTGCAATGCTGAGTTCATTAACAAATACTTATAAAGGAAAAATACAAATAACGCCCTGAAAGGTTTTTTATAAGTAGAGACTGTAAAAATTCGCGAGTTCACTGTCCTTAAGGCTAGCCTGCAAGAATATCTGTGTATTCAAGCAAACAAATCGTTTATTAGCTGCTCACTGATACAGTGGTATGGGGCATGTTAAGGTATATTTTTATTATTGGCTCAGAGTCTTCCAGGAGGTGTCAGCTAAGTCATTATTGTGAAAGTGAAGGGAACGTATAGTTGCTGGGATTATAGTGCGTGTGTAAAAGAAAACGCGAAGCGAATTTTTCGGGGTTTCTATTTACAAGGTAATTCAGGGGGAAAATGCAATACTCAATGCATTTTAAAGCCCTGATGTTTCAATGAGTGTGCAGAAGTGTTATGGTATGATACTATTTTTGTTTGATATTTGTGTAATTCAGTAATAAGCTGTGACTAGAGATGATGGTATATCGCAAAAAATTTTTATGACAACATACACTTGAAAACACTGTGGTTTCTTACAAGTATGATTTGGTGTTATACGTCTGACACAACGTAGTTGTTAGCAGACCAATAACAGGCATCAAATATTACAATAGCAGGATTCTTATTGGCTCCGTCGAATAGGGCAACAGCTTCAAGTACAATCGAAAGCCAGTCATCTTTTCATATGCTGAAGGTACATGGAAACCCAGCAAAAAGTCAAGTTTTTTTCGCGATAAACCATCATCTCTAGCTATAAGTTTATTTACTGTAATGTAAAATAATGAAAAATATCGTATGAGGAGAATATCTGAGGACCAGGTTATCGCACTGTACGTGCAGATCTTATGGATGGGAGCCCCGTAGACAATCTGCGTAACCATAAGAATGGCATGAAATAAGGCCCTACGATGGAGAAGTGCCGGAATAATAAAGGCTGCGGAAATGGAAGATCCCGAGAAAACTCGTCGACGAGAGACATCGTCCGGTACGATTCCCACATGCGAAAATCCGGGGAGCGACCCTGCCGAGCATCGAGTCCGGATCGCGTAGGTGTGAGGCGATTGGTCTGGCCACTCGGTCGCCGCGAACCCTTTTTAAATAATAACTAACAAAATGTAAAAAAACTGCATGATTAGTAGAGGTACGTAAATTTCGCAGATACATTCCAGGCCAGGTTGAACGCCAATTATGTATACTTCATTGTCTTGTCTGTGACTTACTGGTGGCTGTTATGAAACGCTTTTGACTACCGCAGGCCAGTAGTAAACAAGGAAATAATGTATGTGTAGGACTATCGCTTGCTACCTGCTTGTACGGTTATAAGCCAATAAGTAATCGAGTGTGGCCAGTGCGTGTATAGGACTGACAAGTCTAGGCTGCTGCCAGATGAATCCGCGAAATTGGCGTATCTCTAATGATTAGCATCTTCCTCCAGCTGACATCTTCCCACGAGTTACCTTACATGTTTGATGAAGCGACTGCAGAGTGGGTTAAATTAACTCTGCTCTGCAGGCGACTTGTTTCCATTCCAATTATTTCTGCGATCAGGGCATTAGATCGCTTGTAGGAGAGTTGTGGAGCAGGTTCATTGACGACATGCCCATAATCCCACTCTTGTTGGTTACGTAATGAACTTGACGACAGACATCACAGCTTCTGGCGAAAAGGTTGGATTCTCTGCGATGTAGCGATGGCCCGCAGTCGAACAGGACATACGTCTCTTGGCAGAATTAGCTGTTGTTTTCAGCGCTGTTGGTGTGTGAAGCGTGGGTTAGGAGCAATAGGCCGCCAGGCGGGTGTATATTACATAGTTATAGGTGGTTGAAATAATTTAAGTTGATAAATATATTTCAGTGTAATGCATTGCATTTGAGGAAACCAGAATTAAAGTGAGATTTAATGATATTTTTAGGTTAGCATTAAACTTAAACTTACCCGTTTGCTGCATTGTGATTGATCGGTTGTAAGTTACTTAGATGTTCAATTACTACAGCAACCACGGGAAATGAGAGTTTAAATGCTTTCGTGACCAATACCAACCACTGCAACACCAACTCCTACCACATAGGCCCGATTCACAATGCGCAGTCGGCAGTCCGCTGTCGGCTGTCAGAGATTAATATGTACCTTAAGATGTGTGTATTCACAATGTGCAGTCCGCAGTTGATCAGTCCGCAGTTCAGCAGTCGGAGATGGCTAACTTTATCTCTGACTGCCGAAAAATTCCAACCAATCAGACGTTACTCTTGTAATCACGTGATGTACACAAATATTGTTTTAAGAGATTTATATGGTTTTAAAATCAAATTAAGCAATTTCACAAATTTAAAAACAATATGTTCAAAAATGGCCGATTATTAAATAGCAATTTTTAAAAATAATGCGAAAAACATAATGACTGCTGGAATGCACATTGTGAATTGTATTCGACTGCCAGCAGTCGACTGCTGACTGCGCATTGTGATTTTGGCCTCCCAGGCAGTTCTGCCATCACGCATGTGGTAACCTGTCCTGACAATGTCGCCAACACTAAACACACTTACTTCTCTGATAGCAAGTGGTATTTTACTGTCTAATCTCGCCACTATCAGAATTGTAATTAAGATGAACATATTTTTTTTCGTGTTAACAATATGTGCAGCTCCAGGTATAGTCTTATGGAATAAAATAATAATGCACATCCATTGCAGCGTAAAGTCTTGCTTATTTCAAGAAATTTGTATTAATCTACATAACTATAGTAATACCTACGTAGGTGTATGTTAAATTTATTAGCCTAACTCACTAAACTATACGTAGGGAAAGGAATATTTCGCGAGTTTAAACTACATGCATGTTAGAATCCATGGTCCTATTTATATACAAGCTCCAGCCATTTGTCCATTATCTGCTACTCACTGGAACAACTCACAATGAACGAATGGATAGGCTAGAGTACGCATAGGACAGTGGATTATAACACGTCGGTCATTGAACTAGCGAATTATTAATTTCTCTAATTATATGGGTACAGTGTAGATAGTCTACAGATGGATTTAGTTGGCATAATACTGACAATATCCTCCATACTCTAGATTACAGTCACTGAAATTCTAACAGGTTTAATACGCTGCTAGGTTTTTTCGCTGACGAATGTGTTGTTTTTATTATATTGTCTGATGAAAGAGTGAGAAAGTATCAAATTGAATAAGTTATTTGGTTTCATTATTTAATCAGTAGAGGCCTAAGCACAACTTCTTTACTATTCAATCTCGTATTTCAAACTACGGTTTCATTCTATAGACACTTAGGTAATTACTTATTAACATTTTACGTTATATTAGTTAACATACAATAGTCGACTATCATTTTAACACTAACATGCAACATACATGTTTGAATGTTTTTTAATGTAACATAGGCCTATGTGTTTTGATAGCTTACAATGTGAACTTTGCACGGTAAACATAATAGACATGTCTTCTCATTCTTTGGTTACAACTAAGTGTGAGTAATTTTTATTTCCTCTGTTGTTCGCCATGAAGATTTTTTTTAAACATCTCGCATTATTAGAAACAGTTTATCGAGTGATGCACAATAAATATATACATACTCAAACGATAGTGCTATTTACCAGGTGTTCACAGTGATGTAATGAGTAGGTTGTCAGCATAACGAGCCTAGTGTGTCGGCTAAAGTCAAGTCGGGGAATAACTGTGTAATAACGTTTGGTGCAATACGCATGCTTTTCTTAATCTTCAAATATCATTTGAAAAATAAGACAAAAATACGTTAAGTAAAGCATTTGTAAATCAATGTTTGCCACTTTTATCTCTTTATTTTTTTAATTTAAGAAGTTCACTAATATAATCTGTAGTTTTCGACATGGAGCAGTTTCAAATCAGTTATGTAGTACATCAGCAAAAAAATTCTGACTATCTGTGACTATGCACTATTCACTGTTTAAAGTGCAGTATACTGATTATGTAGAGCTAAACGATTTCTTCGGGCAGCCGTTAACGCAGAGGTGAGGACAATCCCCTACCACCCCATGCGATTCGAGCACGATTCCCGGCGGAGTCTATAAGGATCTTCGCATGTGGGAATAGTGTCGGGTGGTGCCGTTGGTTGTAGGGTTTCTTCGGGCACGATTCCCACATGCGAAAATCCGAGGACCGACCCCGCCGGGAATCGATCCCAGATCGCCTTGGTGGGAGGCATGTGGTCTGACCATTCGGTCGCGGCCCCAATATCAATTAATTTGAATGTTATTTTTCAATGGCTACTTCGGAATAATGTTCTCAAGAAATATTTTATGTATAGTAAATATATTGACAAGTGTCACCATGAACATTTGAATGTTTATAAACGTTTGTAGAGTACAGATGTTTTGAATCTCGCACTAATGTCTATTTTCACTGGCGCTACACATCTTCCCGAGCGCCATCGGAATCAGTGGTCGTTGGTCGTTGTAGCCTCGCACGAGGAGTCAGCCGTTAACAATTCTCAGTGACCATCAATCCTCGCCAAACATTATCGGCACCACGGCCATAGAGGAACAGGTTAGGACACTTGGGGTCTAAAATTGACCCTCGTATGACTGATTGGCGCCACTGGCACTCTGGTGTTGTTTTAACATTGCCCACATGGATCTACAATGAGAAAGCTTGTGTCGTACCCGCCAAGAGCACAGCTAGTACGACGCCATATTGCATTGTAAAAAAACACTTCATTGCTGTGGTGCTTTCAGAAAATATCGTAAAAGGACAATATGGGAAAGTACATCCTTTTAGCATTGTTAGAGCGGGAGACGTTTTATCAACGGCGTGAACTGGAAACACTAGCAAAATTTGCATTCTTACGTCTCTATTTTCTAAGGAGTTTATACATTTACGGATAGGCTTGTGTTTATAAGTATTTTAATACTGGTAGGAGGAACATCTCTCATATCGGCCGGCGTGAACTTATTTTGAATAACATGTATCCTGTTTTTCTTCTGACTTTCCTATATTGTCCTTGTACAATATTTGCTTTCACTCATAAAGGGGTCAACTCAATAGCATTGTGGCTAGTGTCAAGACCTGTAATTCTAAGACTGTGATCGGGACAATAACTGACATTACTGAAACCACTGACCAGTGAAATGAGTGAGTATCGGAATGCGGCATAGGACTCTAACGGACGAATGCAATTTTTACACCTGAGAAAGGTAAAAAGGTTAGGTAAGTGTGATTTACGTTTCGCCGACAGCGAGGTCATTAGAGGCTGCGAGGCAGAGCTCGGTATAATGACAGGAACTGGGAGAGGAGTTGGGCATGGCCTTTGTTAAGGAACCATCACAACATTCGCCTGGAGTGATTTCGGGAAAGCATGGAAAATTGGAATCAGGATGGTCGGAGTCGGGGATCGAACCCGGATCCTCGCCCAGCGTGTTATCGTTGCGCACCAGCTCGTTCGGCCGAAATACACTGAAGTTAGGTGAAACGGAGAATGGAAAGCACCAACCGAAATACAAGGTGGAATTGTTGAACAAGCAAGGGAGGTTAGCAAGCGCAGGGCTGGGCGTGGCTTCTTTACGTCACACGCTACCAGCGGCGTGAGACAACCAGGCGACGTCGTAGTCGAGAACGTCGTGTCGGTACCTTGGTGGAGGGTGAGGGGGGATAAGAAATAAGTGTCTCGTCGGCTGCAGCACGGCGAGACGGAGGCATAACGGTTCTTTCTCAACGCCACGCCGAGGCCGAGAAGTGACACGACTGCATGCGACGGCTCGGAGGAAAGCCGACCCCCAGCGCGGCGACGGCTCGTGGTTAGACTAGGCCGCACACCTCAAGGACTCCAGGGAGGGGATAATGTCACGGAGACTGGCTTACCTCCGCCTAGCCCCGTAGGGAAGTGCAAAACTGCATCCTGCATCTGCGCTGCGGCCGAGTGGTGTTGGAAGGGGGACAGCCTCGCTGCACGTGACTGCAAGAAGTGTGTTCCAATGACGCCAGGGAAGGTAGCGAGCGAAATGGCAAACGTCTGATTAACGAAAAACTCAAGACTGCGTACAAAGGAGTATATGTGTACTAAGTTTAGTAAAATTCGAAAGGAATTTTTTCTCAGATATGTTCAATTATGATAATTATAAAAAATGACTGTCATTTTTTTTGAAAATATGAATATAAAATGCACGATAAACATTAAAGTCAAATAATAGTAATTAAAAATTGGGAAAATTTTTCCTCAGACTTATCAAAATATGCCGAAAAACTTTAAAATGGCCGCGTTTAGTAAAACATAAACCCAGAAAGAACAAAATATGCAAAAGTCAAGTCCGCTTACGAAATAGTATATGCGAACTAAAGTTGATGATATTGAGAAAGTAAGTATTTCCTGAGGTATGTCATATTACGCTAAAATGAGAAAAATGGCCACCGTTATAAAAATATTACCATATGTTTCCTAAGATATGTCATATTATGTCACAATTACACAAATGGTCGCCGTTTAAAAATATCACCATACGATGTACGAAATACACAAAAGTCGAGTAAACTTACTAAGTAATATGTGTGTGCCGAGATTAATGAACTTTGATATATCTGAGAAAATATTCCTTCCAAAATTTATTAAACTTAATACACATATACTCCTTAGTACGAAATCTTGAGTTTCGTGTGTTTCGTTCATCCAGTATTTGTATTTTCATAATAGCGATAATTTTCTATTTTTAGCATAATACGTCATTTGGAGAAAAAAAGTTCTCGATTTTCTTGAAATTGGGCACACATTAGATTACTTAGTTGTCTTTACTACTTGCGTATTTCGTTCATCCTAGCCTATGTTTGTATTTCCAAAACAGTGTCACTTATATACACATGTACAGGATGTCTAGAAACAATCACAAAATAAGCACGCCACGTGAATCCTGGGCTGAATTGGAGAATAAAATGTTAGTGACGAAATGTTGTACGATGTCATTTTACATGTACTATGTGGCAACTCTAGTCCCCTCTTGCGCTCCAAGATATCTTAACTAACTACTACTGTTCTGACATGTATATTATGAGTGCAGGTTTAAATCCCGAGCAGTCCAGATGTGATTCTCCGTTTACTTGACGTAACATACCTACATAAAATATTACCTGCACGTGGAGTGCAAAAGTGTACTTACTCTCTTCTCGGAGCAGTGGTGTCACATTACACACACACACACACACACACACATATATATATATATATATATATATATATATATATATATATATATATATATATATATATATAACTTACTTAGTTAACTCGACGGTTGTTTTTTGTTCATTACGTATTCGAGTTTTAAAAATGACAGCGTAGTCGATTAGGCGCCGGTCTACAATGAGTGAATGCATTATGTATAGGAAAATTTCGCGAATTCAATGACCTGGAGGACCCATTGTACTATGTATACTCAAGTCCTGACTATTTGTCCACTAGATGCTACTCAGTGGATCAGCAGATAATGAACGAATAGACGGGGCTTGAGTATGCATAGTATAATGGATTCTAGCCTACACGTAATTGAATTTGCGAAATTTTCCAGTCCCTAACTATATAACAGCGAGAAAACGCTTAAATAAGTGTTTTAATATTCCATTTTCATAATTTGTTACATGTAGGTAACAATATGTGACTTTTAATATATTGTCCGGCGCTGACTGCGATTAATTTTGTTTGTTGCCTTAGTTCAGTTACGCTTCGGCCTAACACTTACCCTCCCCGTCATGACTGCCCCATTGTTAGAGACACTGGAAAATCGCGAAAATATTTAACATAGTCTCCAATAAACTATAGTACCTCAGTCGTGACACGTGTGAACAGTTTTCTAGAAAACCACACACTTTCTGTGTTAAAATTGTACAGTTCTAATTGGGTCTGTTGAAGAGGGACACAGTGCTTCATATAAACGGTAGCCAATATAGGTTGAAAACCTTCAGTGATATATATAGAATGTTGGAGCCTAGCAAACAATCAACTTTTCCCGCGATTTACCAGTGTCTCTAACTATAGCCAATACACATGAAAAACCTTCAGTGTTATACACAGCATGTTGGAGCCTAGCAAACAATCAACTTTTCCCGCGATTTACCAGTGTCTCTACCCATTGTTAATGCAGCTATTTCTGTATTAGTCTCGAGCAAGGATAACCACTTTCCGACTTTCACGCGTCACTCGGAACGAGAAATACCATCTTACTTTTTAATCTCGCACGAGGCCATGACTAATATGCCATCGCTTCGCCTGGAATGTTGTTCCTTGATCAACATGATTATGTACTGACTGCTAGAGTTCCATGCGATTGTTAAGGGTGCGGTTCACCTCAGTTTTCAACGTCTTTATTTATTTTTATATTTGTACCAGATATTTTTTTTCTTATTTCAGACATAAATTGTGACTAAATCTTCCTCTTAAGAAGTGTTTATACCTCTCATAGTTTCTGCGTAATGAGTCATAAACGTCAAAATTTGCACTTTACGATTTTATGTACGTCACTAAATCCAACTGACATACCTAACCGAAAAAAATTCACAGTGTATAACAATGTTGTAGGCTACGATTTGACATATATAAAAACAAAAATAGTATATTTTTGTATTTAATAAAAAATGCTGCATTTTAAAATGGAAATTTAAAAATTTCAACAATTTTTTAGAAATACAAAAATATATAACATTTGTTTTGATGTGTGTCAAATCACAGTCTACGACATTGTTATACACTGTGAATTTTTTCGGTTTGGTATGTGAGTTGGTTTTAATGGCGTACATAAAACCGTACAGTGCAAATTTTGACGTTTACTGCTCATTACGCAGAAACTATGAGACATACAAAAATTTCTTAAGAGGAAGATTAAGTCACAATTTATGTCTAAAATAAGAACGCCTTACAAATGCTTCATATGCATTGTAATGTATGAGGGACTACGTTATTTTACGAGACTGTTCCACATGTACCTATTGTACTCATGTACGAAAAGAAAACACTCTTCGAACAATGATGGAATTTCATAGAGGCACGAGTATTTTGCGTATTGATTGTACATGTTTTATGGCCCCTCAAAATGTTTAAATTCGCTTTCAGACTGATCCATCACGAAACATACAAACATAATACGTACATCGGTAAAATAAATACTTCCGGTTTTAATTACGGCCATAGGTTGGTAGCATTGTGGTTTATTTACTGACGTAAAATTTCTTGTACTCGGTACCGAAATTATGGTGAACCTACATGGCAGCACTGATAATGGCCTGCCGTGTTTACGATATTTAATTGGTAACTAATTCCGTAAATTTGGTGGTTTGTGCGCTTGCGGTTACTCAGTTGTTGCAAACTCAGTCTGAAGACAGGCAAGTAAGATTTGGGAACCGAAATTTCATTTTAATATACGGCTTTTGTATTTTCATCACGACTCGTTTTTTTAATTGAAATGGATGATTATTATTTTGAATATTTTATTTTAAATAAGCTTGGGTGAAATTTTGGAGGCTTATAGTTACCCAAACCCACTTTTTTTGTCATTATATATTTAATTGTTTCCAGAATCGAAACAATGGCATAGGTTTGCTGAAATATAGATTTTTTTTTTTTTCAGTATACAAAGTTGTCATCGTGTGTACAAATTTCGCTTTAATCACTTGCAACCCACATCTTGAAATACCAAATCAAAATTCCTCGTCTTGTTACAGCTTACTTCCGTCAGACATGTGCATTTTCGTGCTCTTTAGCGAACGTAATAATTCAGTCGGCAACACCAATGACAAGCCGCTTACCAATCCAACTGAAAAGAAAAACGCCTCGTGACTCGCAGAGTGGAGACACATCTGTGCAAGGACGACTGGTTCAACTCCTGGCCCGCCTGCAGCTGCTTGCTGCTGGGAATACCCGTGGATAAATATGTAGGTATAGGCTGTTCACTATCAACTGAGCACTCAGCAGAACACGTATTTTTATACTGATTTTTAGTTACGTTGAAGTTTTCATGTTAAAAATGATAAAGATAACTGCAGAACGGCCGAAAGAAAACTTTATGAAGTGCTCACTTTATTGTGAACGACCTATAGGCTGTTCACTATAAACTGAGCACTCAGCCGAATTTGTAATTAATAAAACAAATGTTTTATTGGTTCAATAGACGTTAACTTTTGAGAGTGTTGAAACTTTTACACTGGTTTTTAGTTACATGGAAGTTCTCATATTATAAATAGTAAAGATAACTGCGAAACCGCTGAAAGAAAACTTTATGCAGTGCTCACTTTATCGTGAATGGGCTATATACCCGTGTATTCCACCAAGGTTGGATCAAACATTAAGCCGGATTCACAATAACATTTAATATACGTACGTAAGGTTTTAGGGATTAGATTCAGGACACCAAGGAATGTAGAAGTGTTCAAAAGTAGTTTTTCTTGGTGCAAAATGTGGGCATTAAATTGTAGATAGTTAATTGTTTTGTAACTTAACACATAACATAATAAAAAAATTAAAAAAGGAAGTATTTGATAAACATTATAAAAATTAAATTTAGTTTTTCGTTCTTACGGCTACTTCTAAGATGGGTTCACAACCACCACTTAGCGTACGAAATATATGTTGATCAAGTCTGCTGCGTGCGTGCGCACGCTAAACGTGTTTCTACTTTTACTCATACGTGCGTATTGATTCTATGTCAGGTTGAACGTCAATGACGTATACTTCACTGTCATTACTGTGATCGGATGACAATTATTCCGATACACTTTGACGACTGCAAACCAATAGTAAATAAGAAAATAAATTGTTGCGAACACACGTGGTACCTGAGTGTACGGTTAGAAGTCAATGAATATTCTACTGTAGCCAGTGTGTGTATAGGACTGAGAAATCTAATGCTGCTACCAGATGAATACGCGAAATAATCGTGGCTCTTCTTATAAGGTAATACAGTTTACTGGAAACTATGTTGAATATTTTCGTTATTTTCGTATAGCCTATCTACCTATGATTTACAGGCGATGAAGATCCGGAAATTTCGAGTGTTGAACCGCCTGCCTGCTGGACTATTGAGGTACTAGAATTTCGCGGTTATGTTCTAGGTCAGGTTGGACGCCAATACCATATACTTCACTGTAACTTCTGTGATTGTACGATGGTTGTCTCAGCGTACATTTGACTAAAGCAAGCCGGTTGTAAGTAAGTAAAACACCTGAAAAATTTGCATTTTCTTTTAAGTGCAAGCTAGGGTTCCAGCAACTATGTGTCTGTATCACGTTCACAATTGGCCGTTGACTTACTCGACACTTCCTGGAAGTAGCTGAGCCAATAATAAAAGTATAACTGAATATAGGCCCATTTTACAGTCAGCGAGCAGCTAATAAACAGCTGCTGTCTGCACGATTTCACAGATATTCTTGGAAGCTAGCCTACGGGTCAGTGAACGCGCGAATTTTCCCGGTCTCTATAAATAAGTAAATAATTCATAGCGCTATCACGTGCTACCCGCTGGTATGGTTGAAAGCCGAGGGATACTGGATTTTGGCCAGAGCGTGTAAATATACAGTGCTGCCAGATGAATATGTGAAATTATCGCACCTCTAACTATGTATTGTTCTACTAATATTTCGCAGATACATTCCAGGTCAGGTTGAACGCCAATTATGTATACTTCACTGTCGTGTCTGTGACTTGCTGGCGGCTGTTACGAAACGCGTTTGACTACTGCAAGCCAGTAGTAAATAAGGAAATAATGCGAAGTGCTATCGCTTTCTACCTGCGTGTACAGTTATAAGCCAACAGATAATCGATTATCGCCAGTGGGTGTATAGGACTGACAAGTCTAGGCTGCTGCCAGATGAATCCGCGAAATTGACGTATTTCTAGCCATGGCTCATGTTTTGTTTACCAAACTTGTATTTAAAAACAAAATGACAAAATACAAAAACACAGAAAACTTCAGAAAAAACAATCCCTGAGGAACTTCGTAAATTTTTAAAATATATATTTCAGAAAGAATTCTAAAGATTGAATTCAGTCAAGATTTTGATATCACCCACACACAAAAGACAGACGCAAAAAAAATCGATTCCCAGTAAGAGAAAAGATGGAAAAAATACATGAATAGTGGACAGTGCACAACAAATAAAAAACAAGAGACTACACAAGTGTTTGTATTTTGTAAATTTTTCCTTAAATACAAGTTTGGTCAACAATACATGAGCAATGGCGTATGTCCACAAACCAATAAATTCCCATTGTAAACTCCTATTGCAACAAACATTTAAAAATCTCATACTAATATACTAATAACTATATATATATATTGTATTCACGCACCTCTAACTATGTAACTAACTATCTAACATGTCCTCAGCTTCTTGTTCGGTGGCAGTTGCTCAAGTTAGTGGCCAGTTGTACGTCTAACAAAGTAGGGCAGGTGTCGGCGAATGTTTCCATGCAGGTCTGCTATTGGTTCTGAGTCCTCGAGTAATAGTTTCAAGAACTGTGACCCAATCACGGAAGTAACTCACATGTAAACGAGTTCAAAATCTTTAACTTTTTTGGTCCGAGTGAGCTCGTATAGTTTCCAGTTCCCTAGTATTAAATAAGAGATTGGAAAATTCACGTTTGGTATCTTTGGTGCACTAGCTAGAAACCTCTATACATAGAGACATGCAAAATACGCGTTATTTTCTTACAGCTGACTAGCCTCCAAGTGACTATAGGCTTGTTCGACATCTCCCGTTGGCCGATATTGTCGTGACTTGTCGCAGAGAATGCTTACACGGCAGAGAGGCCAATCTCTGTAAAGACGTAACACACGTAAATGAGAACACATAAAAGTTCGTGGCCAATGGAATCGCAGATTATGCTCTGTTATGTATAGGTAAGTGAAGTTTAGTCTGCTACCAAATGATAAAGCGAATTTACATGTCTCTGCCTATAAAGTACGTGTTTAACCCGTAATGGAAGGCGCTGGGCTAAAATTGTTCAATCATGTTGTATTACTGCGTCAGTGAGCAACCATTGAGCAGCTGTTGTTTTCTTAAGCCAACAGATATTCTTGGAGGCTATCCTACGCGTCAGGGAACTCGCAATTTTTTTTTTGGACCCTACTCATTCGACACCACCTGGAGGGCGCTAAGCCGATAGTAATTAACCATCTAAACGTAAGCCAAATCGTGTGGTATGCCTGTGTTTGCGAGCAGCCAATGAGCAGCTGCTGTCTGCTTGAGTACAAAGGTGTTCTTGAATGTTAGCCTACAGGTCTGTGATTCCAAGAGTTTTGGTCAGACCTCTAGCAATAAATATGGAAAGGGAAAGTTCGCGAATTCAATTGCCTGCATGTTGGAATCCGCTGTTTTCAAAACCCGTCAGTTCGTCCATTGTTTGTTGTTCCAGAGAGTAGCAGCTGGTGGACAAGTGGTCGGGGCTTGAGTATGCATAGGATATTTGATTCAGACATGCAAGGCATTGAATTCGCGAAATTTCAATACCTGTAATTATTATAGACTGAAGCGGCCTGCAAGAGATGTAAAAGGTCAAGAGTTAATTGCTTAAGTTGTAGGGATATGCAGTTGTTTGAGTCCTAGCTTGTGCCAAAGAAATAATCCGCGAAAATTTCAGGTCTCTAGTAACGACATATACGTATGTATAGTTTGTTAAATTTTCGCAGTGCGATAAGATATTTATCAAGCTCCCGGTGGTAAGATCTCTCTCAATGACCGACTGCACTTCCGCGCGTCTGCAGGGCTTCCACCCCGAGAAACTTCCGTCTTCTAGCTGCTTCCGCGTTCTCCATGTCCGGCTTCAGAACACGTTGCCGCCTCGGCCGTGGCCCAATCAGATACAGGCCTGCCAGGCCGGCCTCTCTGCGCTTCGGCTGTTCTTGACGTTCGGGTAATTTTGTCGTGTGCGTCGTTCCGCTGTGACGTCAGAGGTTATTGCGGTGTGTTGTTGGCGTGCACTTTTTTTTTTCAAAACCACGTGCTCGACCTTCAATTTCTTCCGAGCTTATGCTGGGTATTGCCCGTGCTTGCGCTACCACAAACTCCTCACTTGACGCAATTGAACGTTTTAGCGTATCACGTGTGTTAATTTTACGCGTGGAGTTGCTTTACTTATTCCCCATATATTTATTTATAGATAGAGCCACGATTTTGTGGCGAAAATATTTTTTACAACATTTGGTTTTAATGCGTAATGTGCAGCTCTGCTACATCGCCTGTGTTTGGATGATATTACTCTCACTTGCCTTGGCAAATTACAGACGTACGGAGTCACAATAATCTTATTCTGATTGGTACAGTCAAATGAAAAACGTGTCTGAACAAAGACTCGCTGCCAATAACCATGCAGCAGGCGTGCACGCGAGACACTGAAACAAGGTGGGGCAAAAATGTTCTCGCGACAATAACGTGGCCCTATTTATAGAGACCCGATTCACTACGTCCTCAGCAGCTTGTACATTGGCTGCTGCTCCAGTGAATGGTCAGTTGTACATCTGACAAGGTAGCGTGGAAGTCTGTGTTTTCAAGCAGGTCTGCTATTGGTTCTCTTTTCTCAAGGAAGAGTTTGATTAAAACTGACACAATCGCTAAAAATCGAGCGAGGTAGCGCAACGGCAACACGTTGGATTCGCGTTCGGGAGGACCCGGGTTCGATTCTCGGCTCCAGCCATCCTGATTTCGGTTTCCCATGGTTTCCTGAAATCGCTCCAGGCGAATGCTGTGGAGGTTCCAAAGGCCATGGCCGATTCCGCTCCCAGCTGCTGTCATCGTACCAGGTTGTATGTCACCGCCTGTCGCTGTCGACGAGACGTAAAGCAAACTTACCTTACCCGATCTCTAAAGTAGTTAAAGTATACAGGAGTTTGAATTCCAACGCTTTCTCAAATCAATTAGTTATGTTTCCAGGTCTCTATTTGTTTATTAAGTTCAGTTGTTAGGGCCAATTTTTCCCCACTTTGTTTCAGTGTCTTACGTGCACGTCTGCAGCTTAGCTTCGCGTTTATTGGCAACATGTCTTTGTGAAATGACGTCGCTAATTCAATTGCTGCAATCACAATAAGGTTCACTCAACAACACACGTCTGTGCTTTGCGGGCAGAACCCCAAAATAAGTGACAGAACAACCTATCACTGACTAGGAAGCGGAGCTGCAGATGGGCACGTTAGAAACAAACTGGGGCAAAATTATTTTCGCGAAAAGACCGTGGCCCTATCAATTGTGAATCAGTCATAGTTAATTTACATATTTTCCTTGCTATCAGCATTCCTGCAGACAAGTCAAAACTGTTAATACTTCGTGCAGTAAATGTCAGCCAAGTAAACCTTTTAACATTGTAATATTTTCATATTATCTGACATTTATCAGAAAGTAATAATAGTGTAACTTATTTTCTTCGAATAAACGTCAGGAAGTAATTTACTATCTGACAACGGTGGATCGTGTAGAAGACTGAGATTTAGAACATGAAATGTCACAACCGTTGTTACGTCTGCACGAAGTGGGGAAAATACTGTATATCAAGGATAGCCATGCATCATTGCCCTAAATAGAAAACATTCTTTAAAACTTATATACGCAACAACTTGCGTACTTGATAACAAGTCAAAACCATAACCGTAGAATTAGTCGTTGGACCAAAAACTATTCTTTTTTACAAATAAATTTATACGGCGACGTCCGAAATTTCAATAAAATATAGTGTACTACGAAATCACTGTACGCCAGCTTAGTTCTTCGAGCGTAATGATGTCATTATTCTTGTACGAAGGTCATCCGTATCGCATCTCTGTTATTACCTCCATAAGGTAAGCTGTCATCATCCAAGGACTTCTCATAAGGTGTAGCGGGGTAGGGTAGGTTCTGATGACATTAATCTGATGATCCTAAAAATATTTTTTTATTGCTTTCCGTGGAATTATATGTGATGATTTAAATAGGTAAATGTGTAATTTTACTGTCGGAAAACAAGTAATACGAGTTCACCGTAGGGCTCTTGATTATTTTCGTGGCAGTATATTAAAAAAAACTGTTGTGTGAAAAGGCCGTTTTTACCCTATATTGAATGACTCGAAAACCGACAATCATTAGAGACCGAATTTTTGCACCACTTTGTTTCAGTATCTTACGTGCGTATACGCAGGTCTACTTTATTGTTATGGGTGTGTGAATTTGTGCAGTGTCGTCTTTCATTTGTCTGTGCCATTTAGAACTAGGTTAACTGCGACATATCATGTGTGATATTTGCCTGTAGAACTCCATGGGAGTTAAAAACATCCAATCACTTGCCAGGAAACAGAGCTGCAGGTGCGCACATAAGACACTGAAACAAACTGGGTTAAAATTATTTTCGAACATCTGCAGCTCTGCTTCGTGGTCAGTGATTGGATGTTTTTAACTCTCAGCTTCTCGGCGGTACTTCCCACAAATCAGAGGTGTGTGGCGTCAGTAACCTTGTTCTGACTGACATTGCAGTCAGATGTGCGATGTCTATACTAATACCCAAAACTGCAGATGTGCACGTAAGGCATTGCAATAAATTGTTGCAAAATACTTTTCACCAGTAATCACTGGCTCTACTCATCTGTCCTATTTACGCATTGGCTTCTATCTGTTCAAGTGGGCATCACGTGATAGCGCTACGATTACTTTTCTTATTTACTACTGGCTTGCAATAGTCAAAGGCGTGTCAATACAGCTATCTTTCAAACACAGCTGTGACAGTGAATTTCCATTCCTGGAGTTCAAACTGACTTATAATATATCTGCGAGATTCACGTACTAGTTATGTTATACTTAACTTATTGATTTATGCAACATATAGTTTGTATTTTATTGCAATGTTTTCAAAGGGGAGGGAACTGGTAATGCATCTGTTCACTGACAGAAAATACACATTTAGACCCTAGTAGTACGTGAGAAATTTTCTAAGAACGGTAAACGTATCTGTTGAAATTCAAATTGCGTATAGAGTTAACGTAAATGAATGTTGGTTAGTGTTTTCTTTTCATCAAGGTTAATGTGTGTGTTGAATTTTATAAGCACTACAACAAATGCTAGAAAATAATTTATAGAATGTTTTTTCTTAATAGTCAATCAGTAGAACAATATGCATTAATATTGGTATTAAGCTGTCAGGAAAAGTATAAAATTAATTCCTATTTACTTGCGCTAAATATTAATATGCATTTATGGTTAGTAAATAATTCAACATTACTGGAATTTGGTAAAATGTATTAACATCAGTAAAAAATGCACAGGGAAAAGGATAGGTTTATTTCCCGATTAGAAGGTTGTCCAGTATCACCCGACAACCGGTTCCAACACGGTAACGACTTCCTAGTTTTTTTGTTTCGTGCATGCTTGTCTTGACTCGCAGAAGTGACATATATCCTGAGGGTAATGCATACAGTCAGTGGTTTATGGTGAAAATAATTTTGCACCAACTGGTTTCATTGTCATATGTGCACATCTGCAACTTTGCTCCACGGTCAGTGATCGGATGTGTTTGTCTTTCAGCAGTGTCGTGGCGTAGATGTGTTGCAAGGTAAGCTCTACTTTGGGATTTTATACAAATTCATGAATGGGCTTATCGGTAGAGATACGATTGTATGGCGAAAATATTTTTGCAACTGTTGGTTTCAATGTCTTATGTGTACATCTGCAGCTCCGCTCCATTGTCAGTAATTGGACGTTTTAACTCTAACTTGTCTACTGTTTCTACAGGCAAGTCACAGACGTATGGTGTCACAATAACTTTATTCTGATTGGTGAGGTCAAGTGAGAGACGTTTAATAACCCCGAAGCAAAGCTGCAGATTGCGCACGTAAGGAATTTGTAAACAAGCTGGTGCAAAATCACAATTGGCAGCAGTAGCGACGAAGCGAGTAAGTAACTGTAAATAAGGTTAATTCTACTACAGGTTAGAAAGAAAATACGTTTTCTTATGGGAGAGCTTGACACAGGGAAAATTTCTGCCACTAGTTTCGCTTCAATCGCTGAGTGACCAGAAAAATGCGAAACTGTAGTAAAATTAAATATAAATAAACTTTGAAAATATATAAGTAATTTAATTTTGAAGTTAAAAGAAACCGATTTGGTGTTTTAAATTATCAACTTAATGTAACTTAAAATTCAGGAAAGCTCTGTGATTGGTCAGTTTGGTGCACTAGCGATACCAGCGCTCAAGTGGCAGAAATTTTCCCTGTGCCAAACTTATAACATTGATCTTTCTAACCTGTAGTAGAATTAACCTTACTGTAAATAACTAGACTTTCGCAGTGAGTTGTACTTACAGGACTGTATATTTTGGAGGAGTACGTATAAGTGCAGCAATTTTTATTTTAAACGAATTGCAGTAAAATAACAGCAAACATATTTTCTAGGGAAAATCCCTCTGTTTGATAACGAAACACACTGATACGGAATATTAGTATATGGTTTCCTCTCACGCCAAAACTGTCGGGATCTATGTAAGCGAACATACTGATACGTAGGGCCCTGAAAAATTCACGTTATATTTTCGTCACATGCTAGAATTCATACTATAATTTCGTGCAGCTTTCGCGAATTGGCCTTGACTTATTTGACACCTCATGGAAGACGTTGAACCAATAATAAAGTAGCAATCTTAAGGCCACGCTCTCTTGTTGCTACTTGTTTTACGATAATAACTTTTTTAAGCTTAAACGAGAGCAGATATATAAACTCTGTTCGGCAGTATTGTTTAAAATGTTTTTTGCCGTGGTAGATAATTTTTCAAAACAAGAAATGATTCGGTTTCAACTAAAAAGTGAACCAGAATTTCGTTAACCCCTTAAGACATTTGCCCGAGATATCTCGGGCTGTAGATCAGCAAGAAAAAGAAAATAAAAAAAATTAAATTTTTTTTATTTTTTACCTTTGAGACAATTTTTACTGCCTAAAACATATATTTGTGTTTAATTTGTTTAAAAAGTTTTAATATTTTTAGCAAACACAGTAAGAAGAAAACCTGACACTGAAGGGGTTAATTATATAATTAGCTAACACCATAGTATTTACTACCTTAGAAAAATCAGCCAACATGGAGAAAACGATTTTAATCAAAACTGCGTCACAGATTTTTTTATACCTTCTTTTGTTTAGACGTAAAAAATTAATGTCGCTAAAGAGTAGAAACAAGAAAGCATGGTCTTAATGCATGTTTAACTATGGGGTATTACTGTGTCAGCTAGCAGCATATGAGTGGCTATGGTCTGCTTCAGTAAACATGTAATCTTAAAGGCTAGTTCTATAGGTCAGTCAACGCTCGAATTTTTCTGGTCCATACTGACATGTAATACAGTAATCACTATAGCGCGAAAGACCTGATGGCTTCAGTGACTTGAGCGCGTCCGCTTCGACACTGATCGGTAAAGGTGCGTGAAAATCGCAAGTTGCGATACGTGCGAAATATATGCGACATTTTGAGTTATTTGCGAAAATCTGAGAAATAACGACTTATTTACGATAAACCTCTAACTTTTGATAGGCTTCAAAGACGTTGTACATAATTGGGACATACCATACGCATTCACTATTTAATTTCAAGAAAATTATTGCAGAAATTATTATAAACATGCATTTATATAGCAATTACATGTTTATACTGTGGTTACGTAATCAAAAATAAACACGCCATGTTAACATACGTCTGTGCACATTTTTCGTTGTTCACTGTTTACCACATGGCGGCGTTCAGTTACGACGGGTCGTAAAATAACTTCGTGAACGGTGGAACGGGAAGTGTAGCAGAACTATCTCTCATTTCGCCTCTTGCGCTTCCTTAAACACTTCTGTTCAATCTCTGTCTTCATCTCAAAGTTACAATTACAAGCATTCAATAAACCGCATCTGTTTCGCTTTACTTGTTGACGTTTGCCGCGCACTCGCGTTACCTGTAAACATTGTAGATGCTGAGAGGTTTATCAGCAACTATAACCTTGTACTTTCATACAGAAGGACAGTGCTGAAAAAAGAGAGCCTGGAAACCTGTTCAATGTTAAAATATAATCAGTGAACGATTTTGTTTGTTTCCTATAAAAACATTGTCTTGTTTCTTGCACGTTTGATAAGTTTTGTAATTTTTTTTATAAAAAAATTAACTTTTCGTATATTTTCTAACTTTTTCATTAAACGTGCTACAAAATGCTACAAAGCTCTTTTCAAAATACTACAAAACGATACAAAACTAATATGAAAATGCTACAAAATAATTTTCAAATTGCTATTTTCACGTACCTCTACTGATCGGCTGACAAGTTATTTTAATAGCCTCGCGTCTGTCAAACTATTGCGATTCCAGTATAACGCTTTCTATCAGAAAGCCGCTTGAATCACAGTACTGTTGACATGTTCGCTAATGAAAGTTCCGCCATTTTGTCAAGTAGCCTGGTGTTGTGTCGGAGCGTGCTTTACAGCAGTCACTGATAGTGACGGCGACTGAACATGGGCTGAGATACACATGCTCGACGACCCAGTAACACTAGTGTCTCACAGCGTCATGCCGTGCAGTGCTGCTGAACGTGTTTTGTCAGGCTGTGCGCTAAGACGAGGTTAATTATACTACATTTTAGGGAACTTCATATTATTTTAGGTAAACCTACCCTAGTTCGTAACATTAAGGCTCCAATTTCGGTACCAGAAATATGTTAAAACATTTTAATTGCGGATGTGACGCATTGGCCACTTATTGCCGAACATACACCTATCTGCTGTTTGTTGGTAACCTATAGCGAACTCGGCGTACAGAAATAGCCTTACCAATTTTGTGAAGCCTGCAATGTGGTTTATCACGATATTCAGGTATAGCGCGGTACATAGTCGGTTGAGGCTACCCTTTAGTCAGAAGCAATATAAATTGTGTAATGTGTAGCCTGTGCACACTATAGTTTGAATTCACAGTTTTAGTTAATTATATTGGTCTATTACGTAAACATCATTTGGCAATAACTTACCCTGTTCAGTTGGTCTACTGTCTATCTCACCAACTGTGCGCTGGTTAACTAACTTCTGCCGTATAGACATACAAGAAAACAGACTGATTTTCAGGTCGTATCTCAAAAGTTTAAATTGAAATAAACGTTTAAGCAATAAATAATTTCGCCCGTAAATTTTAAACCTTTATAGTTGTTCTGTCAGGAGGACGTGTAAAATAACTATGTCGCATTAGCTTGCTATTAAATAAACTTGTAAATTTATTTTGATTGTTCTCAGTGGTTTTAATTTTTTGCAGGGACTGTACATGAATCTTATAGCGCGGTTGTGTGTTACATCGACACTAGTGTCTCGAGATTGTCTTATTGCAACTGACGTATATTTTTTGACCATTTCACACAGTGGCGTATTGTGGTCGTGTTCCAAGGCATGCGGTGCTAAGCAGTGACTACACTCAACACTGAGTTGTCTGTGGGACCATTAGACTTGTAGAAGCAAGTACACTCTTCTTCCAGTAGTGTATAAGAAGCAAGGACCATATTCTCCAATAAAACATCAGTTTTCACAGCACATGTTTATTGGATATGACCGGTAGGCACATTGAGTCCACGTGCTCAAAGTGTGTAGTCGGAGCTTATATAGCATGCCTTGGAACACGACCACGACACGCCACTGATTTCACTGTGAAAGTCAATTACACGTGTTGTGCTGCACAAGTAATTTGTTTTGTTTATCTCATTCTTGTCTACCACAAGCTGCAACTCTATTCTTGGACTTAAATGTCTTTCCGTTTGCGTTTTGTCGCAGCTGTACACTTGATTCATCTTAACACTTATAATTTAGTGTACTTGGTTATTTTTCGAATTGTTTCTGACTATGCTTCAACTAATTTTTATTGTTACACTTGTGTATGCGATATGTTTTTTGAATGAGTGAGATATATTTTGGTCAGGGCTTAACATCGAGGTCTTCAGCGCTGGTGAAGAGTGACATGAGGTGAGTTTGGAGCAGCGCCGAAATGAATGGGCGGGGGAAACGGGAGATCCCCGATAAAACCTGCAGACCAACGGCATCGTTCGGCACGATTCCCCCATGCGAAAATTCCTGAATAGAACCCGCTGGTGAATCGATGTTGTTTGGTTACGTGTAAGAGAAGGCATTTTAGCTTAAAGAAATAAAAGACGAAATAAATAAATAGAATAAATGTTTTGTTTTCTTTAACATACCAAAATTTATTTGCTATGCAGAAAAAATAATTTTTTTTTATTTATTATTGTTATTATTATTATAATTATTACTTTGCGAAAACTTGTTAAACTGCATATTGTCTCTGATACTCTCTTCAGTTTCGTTGAGAATAAATTGGAGCTGTCTTACGTAGAATGTTCGACAAATATGAACAAATGATAGTTTTGAAATTTTGTAAATAAGGTGCGCGTTGTTACTTCACGAACTCCGTTCTTGTGTATGCAAAAGAAGAAATGGCATAATAGAATTTCCATCCTGAAACAATGACTTTAATCAGATACAGATACGCCGTTTTACAAGCTGAAAGTGTGTTACATCATGTTGTAACGGTGCTTTGCCTGCAACGATGAAACATCGGAGAAAATCGTAAATTTTCCACCTTTAAAGCTAATGGAACGTAACATAAAATTAGTGCTGTCGTGAGGTGCGAGATAGAGAGAAGGAGAGAGATACAGAGATAGAAAAGTGAAACTGTGTGGTAACTCTGCTCATCCTCCGCTGCGCATGATGTCATCGCGAGCATGACTAAACGGTTACAAGCTTCACCGCTCATGGTAGTATGGTGAATATTCAAATTAATCTGTTCTTCAAACAACTGTTTTAATTAAGGTGGACGCCTGATCGGACGTGCTTCGAGGCCTGGAAACTGGGAAGCGGTAAGTACGACAACAGTATGGATTGAAACAGTGATTTTTGGTGAAAAGAATTATGCAACATTTTGTTTCAGTGCTTCATGTGCACTTCTTCAGCTCTGCTTCATGGTCAGTGATTGGTGTGGGATCTACCCGCTAATTATAGACGTGTGGTGTCGCAGTGACGTAGTTCTCTTTGGCACAGTCAAATGAGTGACACTTATACACAAACACACTCTGCCAGTGGCGTATCGTGGTAGTGTTTCAAGGCTTGCTGTGGTGCTAAGCAGTGACTATACACAACTCTGAGTTGTCTATGGACCCATTAGACTGGTAAAGGTACGTAGAGTTTCGAGCTTGTAGCATACAAGAGGCAAGGAACGTATTGTCCAGGAATACACCTCAGTCTAGACAACACATGTTTACTGTTCGACAAAACTAAGTGTAGCCCCGGGTAGGGGAGGTATAGTAGGGTGGCTTAACGAAATTATCGTGACCTGGCTGATAAAAGCGTCAAATTTGGCATGAATGTACGTTAGAGTGTGCTAATGAATGTTAGCCTAGGAGCCCTATGGAATTTTTAAAAATTTGCATGTACAGCATTGTAAACCGAAATGGCTAACAAATACGGCAATATTTCACATTTGAGTCTTTTTCCCAGGCATCACTGTGGGATTTGTGATCATGTGTGGCTGATGTTGGCCAATTTTTAATTTAATTCCTTCTTATGTACTGTTTATCACAAAACTAAATTCTAATAACGATTATTGTTCCACGATAATTCAACATGGATGTGATCTGGGATCGAATCGTGATTTGCCAGAATAACACAGGTGTAAACTTGAAATTCCCTTTGCTGGCCCCAGGGACAAGTAGTGAAAAAACAGATGCCTATGCAGCACTCCTGAAGAATGCATTGATGCTGTTTCAGTTGAACTGTCTTTCGGAACTGATAAAACTGCAACAAACTTTGCTTTACATTCTGCTTCATGGCACAAATCTTGTCATCTTAAGTTTAATAATTTGAAGCTGACTAAGGCAGTGAAGAGGAAACAAACTAGTGTTTTGAAAAACAAAACGTCCTAGTAAACGAGTAGCATTAAACATTCAATCTTGCTTGTTTTGTGAAAAGGTCAAAGATGAACGTCCACTCCATGATGTTTCAACATTTGAAACCGACAGAAATATTCGATCCATGTTCACACAGCTCAATGACTCACACTTTATGACAAAAGTAGTTGGAGGAGATCTTATAGCGATGGAGGCAAAATAACATCTTGCATGTTTGGTCCAGCTTAGAAATCGCCACAGAAGCCACACTCGTGAGGCAAGCCGGAAAGAAGAAAACGCAGATGAGAAAATGAACGAGTGTCGATCATTCGTAGAACTTACCAGTTACATTAGTGAGTCCGTGAAGGCTGGTATTCTCCTTTTTAAAGTATCTGAGATTCACTCTATGCATGTAAATCGTCTAGAAGAAATGGGAATCAAGAAACAAATCAACAAGACACGACTGAAGAATCAGTTGCTAGAGCATTTCCCAGAAGCCCAAGAGAACTTGATGAGAAACACACTGTAATCATATTCAATGAAGGTACGAGAAAAATGCTGAGGGAAGCTTTGAAGATTCGAGAGTTCTCAGAAGATGATGTTGTCCTGGCCAAAGCAGCAGCAATCGTCAGAAAAGATATTAGGAATCACCAAGGTTTCAAATTTAGTGGTAGCTTCCCAGCACAATGCCAAGAAGACTCATTACCTGCAAGTCTTAAGTCGCTAGTCTCTATTATATTAAATGGTACAAACTTGCAAAACCAAGACAAACGTGACTTTCAAGAATGCTTAACCATTGGCCAGTGTATCGTTTACAACTCAATGAAAAGAAAGCCTCATACTGATCAGAAGACACGAAACAGTAATAAGGAACGTGAACCACCCTTCCCGATATATGCCGGAATCAAAGTTCATGCAGCTACCAGAAGTAAGAAACTCATCCAGAAGTTATATCAAATGGACATTTGTAATTCATATCACGCAGTTTATCTACGAAAAGAAAAGACGCTACAAATGACTAAGCAAAGTCATTTTCAAGACAACACGCGTATTTAATTTTAGGGTTTAAAACGACTATTTCAGGCTGCTATAGAGGAAAATATACTAATGGGATGCATGTGAAACTCGGAATGCTTATTACGTTAGACTTTGATAAAGCAATTTCTTAAATAAAACAATTAGATCACTGCTTAAAGTCCCATAGAAAAAAACTATTTTAAGATAAGATTGCGCGCGCCTTAGGTATAGTGGCGATGCGGCAGAAGATGACTCAGACATCACCCTTAGTGTCGTACCTCACACAAACACACAGCCAGTAGGCGGTCGCCATTAGATAGGTGTGTAGCGTACTTAGTTGGCTTACAGCTGTATTTCAAAACTGACAGTATAATAGATTGTGTTAAAAGTGAGACATAGTCGTATTTGTGAGCCGTTTCGGTTTATAGTGCTATACATGAAATTTTTTAGAAATTCCAGAAGGCTCCTAGGCTAACTTTCGTACCCTAAGGTACCTTCATACCAAATTTGGTACTTTTATCCGCCAGGTCACGGTAATCTTGAAAAACAACTCTTCAGCCACCTCACTAGTAAGAGCGCTAGTGTTTTGAGATTGCCGTGTGAAAGCAGTGGAGGGGAATGTCTTGGAGCGCCTCCTTGTACATTCCGTTCAAACTGTAAGCGATCATCTGCAGTAAGTCTAATAGGCCTGTGCAACCCATGGAAAGAGTGTTTTTATCGGAAATAATTCTGGGAAGAAAACATCATGTAAGAGAGAATTTTTCTTAGCAACACGACTTTTTATTGCTTTCGGATGTCTTTTCCAATTTCAATACGTTATCGCTAGGGCCACGATTTTGTCGCGAAAAGATTTTTGCCCCACTTTGTTTCAGTGACTCACGTGCACATCGGCAGTTCTGTTTCAAGGTTATTGGCAGCGTGTCTTTGTTCAGATATGTTTCTCATTTTACTGCACCAATCAGAATAAGATTATTGTGAGTCTGTACGTCTATAATTTGCCAAGGCAAGTGAGAGTAAAACATCCAACCACAGACGATGTAGCAGAGCTGCAGGTGTGCACATGACGCATCGAAACCAAATGTTGAAAAAATCTTTTCGCCATAAAATCGCGGCTCTAGATCGCCATACCAGTGAAACGATGAGTACCATTATTTATACCTCCTTACCATTGAAGATAATAAATTAGTTAATGAAAAAGACCTAGGAGCGGCAGAAATCTGTCTAATTCAGTCATTCTCTGACGGAGTTAGTAAGCGTATTGACTAATATTAATATAAATCTAAAAGATTTTTTTTTTGTTTGAGCACAAGTTTGATCAAAAGGAAATTATCTGTTCATTCCGTGATTCTGAGAGTTTTGTGGATTCGCAAGCTTATCTAGTACAAAAAAGTTAACGTATTTTGTATCTGGTACCGGGCAATACGTGTCTTATTACAAACCGGAGACAGCGTTTTTTTTACAGCAAAATGAACACTTTTTAAGGCCTTCTCAACACCCATAAATCAACATACATTGAGACTTTCTTAGACGTTATTTTGAGAAAGAAGTAAAATTGATTATTCACGTGCAGTGATATACTACGATTTATTTTTATTTCTGACACAAGTTTTTGAAGTAAAGTGTTGTGAAGTTACTACCATTATCACTTTGTAAACTTGTATTCTTTATTCAAATACAGTTTTTACACTACCTTGCGAGTTAACGGGCACTAGAAATTTCAAACCATAATAGCAAAATACTTTTATGAAAACAAAAAAAAAATTGTAAAATTATCGGGTATTAGGTAAATAAAAATCGCATGATGAATACAAATAGGCCGCCATACAGAAAACAAAACATTTTAGGAAATGCGACTTTAGGTTATTATAAAAGTCCGAAATAGGGAAGGGAAATTATCTTTTCCTTTTTGTGTTTGAGCATATAAATGCAGAAGTAGGAAATAATGCAGAAGGAGGTGCAAGTACTTTCTTATACTCCTCCCTCAATAATAACACTGGTAACATGTCAGCGGTTGTATTAACAAATGGCTATAACAGCAGAATACAAACGGACTTAAAATAGCCTACAAACTAAAACGCCGTTTAAAATTGGTCTGTTTGCCATGAAATGCCCGTAAGGAATGTTAAACAAGCGAGTCTTCAGTATTTTGAGAGGTTGTAGTACTGTGTGCACCAAAACATAACAAAACAAAATGTCACTAACCTTAAGGGTGTTCACTTGGCAAAAATGCATAATTTTATATTTGCACGGCGTAGTGTTCGTTTTATAAAGTTGTGACTACATTTTTCCCTTGTAAAATTTGTTTGTGCTTTCATAGTCTTCCCATAGCAGTATGTCAATGTGAAAATTAGCAAGTTACAGGAACATAGGAATAACAAAAACAAAGTGACTTACTCGAATGAAATAATTTACACAGCAATAAGATATTATGGGGCATATGCTAAAGGATTTAAAAACACACAATGAAATTCCTGTGTACTTTTTAAAAAAATCTGGAAACGATGGAAATTTTCGTCATCTAAGGCAATTTTTAAAAAGGACCATAGGACTTAGTTGCGTATTTTTAAATATTTTATCATATTGTCCATAATATGTAATTACAGTGAAAATTATTTCGTTCGAGTAAGTCACTTGGTTTTTCTTATTCCTATGTTCCTGTAACTTTCAAATTCTGAATTTTACACACCACTATGAGAAAACTATTAGAACTAAAAAATATTTACAAGTGGAAAATATAGTCACAAGTAACTTCTGTAAAACTAACATATAGTCGAACAAATATAAAATTATTACATTTGGCCACGTGAACATCCTTACATCAGTTACCAGTATTTTTTCTTCTACGCTACAGTGCAAACATAGCATTTGAACTTCCAGCGTATGTTTATACAGCTAACAATTTTATTTTTTTATTTTCTTCAATTGTGTGACGGATTTGGTTTAAATATACGTTAATAACTTAACTGCGATGGTTGTACTGTAGCACGAGGAAAATAAAATTCATGCTGTAATCGTAAATGATACTATTCTTCTTCTCATAACGGCATTTCAAAGTCACCATTTGTAAGTTACGGGAACATGCAAATAACAAAAACCAACTAACTTAATGTAATTAAATAATTTACACTGACATTAAATAGGACGGACCATATGCTTAGAAATTGAAAACTACACAATGAAATTCCACTGTAGTTTTTTTTATATAATCTGAAAATAACGAAAATGTTCTTCATTTATGGCAAATTTTAAAAAACTGAAAGGGACTTTGTTGTGTGTTGAGGAAGTCAGTTGTTTTTTGTACGTTTCTGTAACTAGCAAAATTTTGAATTTCACATGTTGCTGTTGGAAGACTACGAAAGTAAACATTTTTCACTAATAAAAAATTTAGTCAAAAGTAAAGTCTACAAAACGAACACTATGTCGTACGGAGATAAAATCGTGTATTTTGGCCACGGGAACACCGTTAAGGCTCGGTCTCAGTCGCCATATTGAATTTTATTATTTTTCGCTTTTTTGGAATTTTAAGAAGAAAAATGTTAAATATGCGGTTATACCTCGAATTATATATACATTTCGCTACTGTACAGACCCTGCAGTTTAGCTGTTAACATATAATCACGCCGCAATGTGAGTGGCATACTTTTTTTATATTAATAATTTGCCCGACAAATTGAGACCTAACTATACATTACTAACTCAATTGCGATGTTTGTACTTGAGCGTAAAGTGAATAGAATTTGCGGTATAGTCGCGGATCTAAAACTTTTCTTCTCAGAATTCCAAAAAAAAAAAAAAAGCGAAAAGTAATAGAATTCAAAATGGCGACTGAAACCGAGCCTTAAGGGGGCCACGTACCTGCGCGTTAGAAGCTCCGAAGTGCCAGAGGTATAAGGGCGATCTTAAGAGGGCGTGGTACATAATTCATCGCAAAAAGCATTAATCTGTAATTGTAGGTTTCTTGAAGCCAATTTGTGAAAATTAAACAATAACAATCCTAGACAATAATTTTAAGCCGACGTTTTGAACAAAATTTTTTCCAGTGTTAACGAACTTCTAAGGCACGATCTATGACTCCGGAACCTCGTGCATTTAACTGCGGCGCAAGAGATCACGTGTAACGAATTAGTAATTCTGGATAAATATTTACACATAAAGTTGGCAAATATCATTATCTAGGTTCGTTCATTGAGTATTTTACCCATATTGGCTTCGACAAAAGTGTAGAAATCAATTTGATGTTTTCTGCGTTTATTTATCTACAACGCACTCTTAAAGCACTCGTCAAATGCAGCATCGCCGCTACAAGCCAACCGCTAACTAACGTGAAAGGTTCCCGCACATATATATTTCTTGTCGGAAGAGGATCTTATAATCAGTGTTTTTTAATGAGGACGTAGCCTTATCATTCCGACCTTGTCCGAAGTATTTCTTTTCATACGTTGGCATAGTATGTGCATGGGTAGTAGTTAATGTAAAAACCTGATTACGAACTCAATGCAACGCATTTTAAGCGCGAGGTAGACGGTGACTTTTGAGTGCACAACTTCAGCTCTACTTAAAAGTTATGTGCAGTGTGTATTTGAGCAGAGACGTCTCGCATTTGACTGTGCCTTCTAGAATAAAGTTACTGCGACATCACGCGTCTCTTGACTATCGGGTAGAATATCAAAACACTGAACGTAAAAACATACGAGTAGTCCAGTTCCAAAACTCCCCTTGTCCACTTTCGCTAAAACTGAGCAAATGGCGAAAAACTGATTGTGAAAGCCCATTTGTGACACGGCCAAAGCAATTTTCCGAAGTGTATCTGTTATTGAATAAGGCGAGTTTTGGAAACTATCATCCCATCAACTTTAACACACATTTAAAAGCTACACAAAACTGTTCAGAATTCATTTTTTCTTGGTGATGGACAAGATGAGTTTTGGAACTGCCGTGACCATGAATCAGAGCTGCAGATGTGCATACTAGTCATTGTAGCCAGATGGCGCGAAAATATTTCCGCGAACATTCACGGTTTCTACTCATACCACAACAGGTGAGCAACCCCAGCCCATCTTTGATTTCAAGGACTACACAAATACGTCGTCATTGCCTCCAGCATACCCGAAATTCTTCCACGAGTGTTTCAAGGGATGCACTACTTCCTAATTCCCTACTTCCGTCGTGAGAGATGTTGGTCTTTAGCGCTTGTGAGGTATGGCTTGAGGTGAGTAAGGAGCAGCGCCGAAATGAAGGAGCGTGAGAAGCGGGGAATTTTCGAGAAAACCAACGGCATCGTCCGGCACGATTCCCACAAGTGAAAATCTGGTTACCGACCCCGCCAGGAATCGAACCACGAGCGCCTTTTTGGGAGGCTAATGGTCTGACCATTCTTCCACCGCGTAACCGTTGTAACGACCAAGGATGCATTGCTATGAATTTACTTCATTAGAAGTACCGCGTGTAGCAATGACGAATTGTGAAAAAGTGCTCATACAGGAAGTGTAAGTATTTGTACTCCGGTGTTGCGCACACCGATGCTGAATGAGAACTGTTGTGGATATAAAAATGGAGCAGACGGTATTACGATACAGGTAAATTTTTGTTATTTTGTAAGTACTCGTTCAACAGCATGGGTAAAGTGTAATGAGAAGCATGTTATTATTTACGAAAAAGAAAAAAAAATATTCTTGTCAAAAGTACCTTCAACGGTTCTTTGGACGACAGGAACATACGAGAAATTTATTCTGGAATGTATAATTTACACACGGCAGCCATCAGAGCAAGGACAAACACAATTAACCATTATTGAAATGTTTCCACATTAAATGATTTCTTCATCCAGAGGTGCAACATACGAAATTAATATTCTTTAGAAATGTCGCAAGTAACCCCAGTTTGACGACATTCGTACTCTTAATTATATTTGTGACAAAAATACCAGAAGTCTGTGTTGCTTAGTACTTTGCTGGATTTCCAATCGTTTAACTGTATCTTGAAAACGGCATATCTTTGACTCTACAAGCTTTATATATATATATATATATATATATATATATATATATATATATATATATATATATATATATATATATATATATATATATATAACTTTTGCGGAAATAGGAGTCCATTCTTCCAGAAGAGCTTTTACCATGGTAGCTTTATTCGTAATACGACTTTTCCTTTTCGTTACCTCCAAAATGTCCCATACGTGTTCCATTTGATCAACGTCTTTTGGTTAATGAGTTTTATGAAGTTTCCAGGTCCTAGTATTATAGTTCATATGTTGGGATCGTTGTTTTTCTGGAATATGAAGTCGTTCTAGAGGTTCATTTGTTCGGCACTTGCAGCTAGATGTAATTTCAAAATGTTAATATGCATTTGGTGACCAGTTACACAGCCGATAGCATGAAGCTTCTCTACTCCTGTACTGCTTTCAGAAGTCTACTCGCTCGTTTGACTGCAGACCTTAGGTTATTAGGCTGTAGCTCCGTATTCATTTGTTGCCATACCGTACATGGTTCGTCCGACCAAAATACATTTAATTTATTTTCATTTAAGAAAATGACTGTTCTAAAAAACAAGACCGTTATTAAGGCGTTGTTTTGCAGAAGGAGAATGATTCTTACCATCGATTCACTTTGGACACAAAAATCTTCGTGCCAGCTACGCGTACTATTTTACTGGCATCCGGAGCACTGTGGTCTCAGATACATTCTCGGATTATTTGGCTGGACGAATCTTTAATAAAAGTCCTCGCCTGGCACATGGACGGTTTTGTAGCGTATTACGCGAAACCACGTAACTTATTCATATTATGTTTATCTAAAAAAAGAACAATCACTTGAAACTACAGTTGTATTATTTTAAAAATTCACCACGCCTGTTAGGAACATGATTTTCAGGCCTCTCAAAATGACTAAAAACGGCTCTTCGAAAATACCACCCAAATTCGTAAAGTGCAAAACTACGTGCGTGCGCTGACATGTACTTCATACTATTAAAAATAAAATTTTAAGTTCACCGTTTTAAGACCCATAAGAAAAATACTACAAGGAAAACCTTACACGCTAATTTGGCGTACTGCGAATAAAGGCGATATGTTTCACGTCGTGCATAGTACTCTGGCTCTTATCACTCCTCTTTTCCCACGCTTCAAACGTGGAAACTTGTAACCAGTACACACTCCTTTTAAAAATATTTGGAGCAATTAATTTAGGGCTGTGTTTAGTCAGGCGAATCTCTTCACGTTTATCTCTAGCAGTGAGCTAGCTTACTTACTACTCGACCACAACTAGTCCCGCGGGGAAAATGCGAACTACCACTGTGTTAACCTTGACGACCGCGTGCAACTGGTGTGTAGCACCACAGCACCGGCCGTAATACTGTGGTACAGGCCGCTGGCTCGTTTTTTGCCGCGCTACATCTCCACTGACCGTATGCCATGAGCTCATGTCAGGTGCAGTACATTTCCCCTCCCTGTGACATGTCTACCTACTACTAGCGCCACGTTTCTTCCCCTCACGGAGGACTAGTTGTCGTGTTCGAGTAGTAGATGTCTACTTCTCGGCATGTTTTGCGTAGTGTTTTTTTCACGATGCCGGTCTGTCATGGGCTGGACTGTGGAATAAGGTCTCCAAACTTGTTCGAGATCTCTTTAAGCGATTTTGCACCGGTTGTAAATTCTAGTAACGAGCTCGCGTTCGGCTTCACCTGTTCTCTTCACCTTATGCCCCACCGTGACTACACGCATCACTAATCCTGTAGTCAACATCTGACTGAGCACAGCTTGTCATCATGTGAGCCTTCATGAATCCACAACGGCGCTAGTCGCTTCTGTGCGTGTCTATGCCCGTACGAGTGCTTTGGACGTATACGAAAATGTATGACAGTATGTGCTGTCTCCGATTCGTTTGTTTAAGGCCATGTTCTTTAGTTTCTACTTTATTTTTAGAGATATTAACTTTTTACGCCTGAACGAGAGCAAGTATAAATTAATCTGTCTGGCTATTTTGTTAAAAATCGTCTTCTCCATGTTGGCTGATTTTTTTAACGCAGTAAATACCATGGTTTTAGCTTATTATGTAAATAACTAAATTCTCGTTAGTATCTTTTCAGCCGAAACCCTACGAATTTATTGCTTTGATAAAATTAGCTAACCCAGCAAAAACCATTTTAAACAAAATTGCCAGGCAGAATTTTTGATACTTGCTCCGGTTCAAGTTTAAAAGGAAATGATGATTGCAAAATGAGTAGAAACTAAACAGCATGGTCTTAACTTGTAAGGGGCCGCGGCATTCGCCTCCCACCAAGGTGATCCCGGTTTGGCCCCCGGATTTTCACATGTGGGAATCGTGCCGGACAAAGCCACTGGTTGGTGGGTTTTCTCGGGGATCTCCCGTTTCCACTTCCCTTTCATTCCGGCGCTGCTCCATACTCACTTCATGTCACCCCTCACCATCGCTAAAGACGTCGATGTTGAGCGCTGACCAAAATATCTCTCTTAGCTTGTTTGCGCTGTGAACGTAGAGAAATTACTTGTATGTAAAGACATACATTTTCTATGCAGCAAGGTTCATTCCCTTCATCTGTCGCAACCGTTATCGTTCGGCAGCCGATGAGTTCAGGTCTGGCGTGTACAGTACACCTGTTTAATTTACTATGCTACTTACTAAAAACTCATTATTTTGAGTGCCATGCCGCATACTGTTTATTAAGCTTATTCTGTTTAGGGTTTGTGCTTTCTTTCTACATTTATTTAGTATGAATTATTTTTGTCTCGGTATTGTTGATTTTTACTTACATCAAGTGTAGTATTTGTGTGTGATATATCACAGGTTCAGTGTAAGAAATGGCTGCGTTATCTGTTTTGTTGAAATTATAAATTGTCGTTTATTTACTCACGGGTGTGGCGAATTACCGGCAATATTTATTTAAAGAAACATTACATTTTACTACAAGGCGAGTGTTATCACACTAAATTGGTACTAGGACTTAGTTAATCTTTATGACATAGTGAGAGACAATTTACTACCTTAAATTGTGAATTAGCTTAATTGTTCCACAATCACACTTTAATATTTCGAATACAATGTGCCAAATGAAAGATATAGTAATAGAAAAATTCCTATTGTTTTATCATATTTTGATTTAAAAGTGCTTTAAATTTAATGACCAACGATACCATAATTTCTTTCTTTGCGTCTGTGTAACTCCAGAAAAACTTAAATAAAGTGAGCCGTCTGTTTTGCGCGGCAAAAACGTGAACCGCCATGTTGATGTCGCTGTGACGTCACGATACTGTACATTTTATTGTATGTAACACGCAAACGACAGCAACTTACGTTCAACTCATGAAATTTTGTTAAATAAAGTAGTTTATGCGATAAGGTCGAGTATGGCTTCAACTCCGAAGAGTATAAATGTGGATAGTAGTACGTTTGCGCCGCATTTAAATGCAATTTACTCGGAATAAAATCTTAACTTTAGCGGCGTCTGATAAATCAAGGCGTACTGCATGGTTTAATCTTCAAGTAGGGACCTAATAGTCTGCTATCAACGAAAAAATACATTTTACGTATGTAGGCTAATGCTGTATTGTGTACAACTTAACACGGTTAGCATAAAATGAATAAGTTCTTTTAAGTTAAAATTGCTGTCAATTGCTTGCAGTTTGTGACGAAATCTCAGCAGCTGTAGTTTTTTGGCTGTTCCACTGGCTGCGGCAACGACATTAGCCAATAGGAGAGTTCAAGGCACCCGTGATTGGCAGATAGTTTGAGGGGTGGGCGGGGTCTTGCGCAACTTGTACCGAGATGGCAGCACAACTGTCTCGATGCCGTTCACGAAAATTACTGAGAGAAAAAAATTTACTTCTAATAAAATAATTGATGTGCATATTATTTTACCGACTCGCGCATCCAGAATGTTCGATCATAGTCTGTGCCAGGTTTGGTTAGCTTGATAGCTTCATACAGTGGAACCTCGTTAATACAAACCCTGTCAATACAAAGTTATCATTAATACAAAGCGATTTTATTCCCCTTGGAATGGGATTAGAACTTAAAAAATACTTTAATGTTTAATAAAAATTTTGGTTGTGCATTAAACCATGCAATAGCAAGTTTTCAAGTAAAGGGAAGTCATTATGGTGAAAAGACCATTTGATTTGCGGAGATAAACAGAGTGACCAAAATTTTAAAACTTTTTAAGGTTTTAGTGAACACCTGATAATACAAACCTCATTATTAGAAACAGCCAAAATTTTGGTCCCTTCAGGTTTGTATTAAAGAGGTTTGATTGTATTTTATACGCATGTGAACTTCTTTCGGCTGACCTTTCAAACCTAAACTTACGATTATGTACCGGATCTGAAACATTAAAATGAATTCGTAGTAAGTTATTTTCTCTCTAGAATTTAAATTAAATTTACATAAACTCAAACCTATAACTAAAACGTCTAAATGTGTGAGTGAGAGCTAGGCCTACTATTACATTGCTGTCTTCACTCGTTTAAAATCAACTCAAGTGAAATAAATCTTCCTTGTTGGCTACCAAATCTACAACCACGCATGCCTAAACAACGGGCGAATTCCCAGAATTAACTTTTACGTAACCGGGTTCGCTAAATTTTATCAGTTTTTAAGTCGATGAAAAATTCCAGTACACACAATAATGCCTGACGTGCGGTGGCTAAACGAAACAAGTACGACTACGTCATAAATGTGTTAGCCAATAAGAACGCGTTTTCAATGTTTGTGGCGACGTTTGAAAATATGACATTTTTAAAGCTGAACAGTTCGAAAATTACAATGTTCACTGAGCTATTGTTTTGCCTGGCTGAATTTATTGCCGAAATAATTCGGAAGAGTGAGGTAAATATTAAAAACTTTTTCCAGGAATTTTTCCTGTTGGTTGAGTTCCTGTTGAAATATTTTCAAATAAATCTTGCAAAATTTGGAATTAAGAAGAAAATTAAGAAAAATCCATCACATGCTTAGTGGCACGGGCTATTAACAACGTCAAATAAATATACTTTTTAAAATTTCTATTATTACAATACCTCAGACATTGACTGCAGAGCTGACGAAATGGTTTCTACTGGCCGTGTTTTAAAAAATGTTTCCCATTGTTCCTGGTGCACACAACGTCTTGTTGAAATATTTTGTGTATTTTTAATTTTAAAATTCTGTAGACACTCGCTGTGTTGCATGTCGGGAAGATGAGCTGTCAGGGAACGTATTGCTAGGAGTTTGTTTCTCCTCGTGGGTTTAGGGGGGTGGTGGGAGCGCCTTGCGTCAACATCCCGGCAGTTCGCTCATGCACAGAAGAATCAAGGAGGAGGGAGGGGGGATGTTAAAACACCAGAGACGTCGACTGTGCTCGCTCCAACGGCGTGACCAATCTCGCTAAGTGCCAGGGGAAATTAGCATCGAGCACACGAGCCGTCGTTTGTAAAATACTCTAGCGAATCTGCTTCTTCTCGACGAAGAAGATTGCTCACGGCTGGCTGCTGGTGCGTCTCAGACATCTCCGCGCCCGTCTGAGGGTGACTGTACGTGACTCCGCTTCGATTCACGCCCCATTTAACACTTTCTGCCTGTACGTTCTTTTACCGTTTGTAGTGAACTCGTATAGGCTTTCCGTTGCAAGGTTAACTTTCCTTCAGGGCGCCTCCTATACGAAGGTGAAGAGATGTTGGTCAGCACTTAACATCGAGGTCTTAAGAGTGCGTGGTAGATACATAAACGCTGAAAACATCAATTGGTTTTTACGCTTTTTTCGAAGCCGATATGGATAAAATACTCAATGACAATCGTAGATAATTGTATTTGCCGACTTTACAAGTAAATATTTATCCAGTATTACTAATTCGTTAGGCAGTTAAATGCACGAGGTTCCGGCGTCAGGCGTCAGATATTGTGCCTCAGAAGTTCGTAACACTGGAAACTATTTTGTTTAAAACGTTGGCTAAAACTATTGTCTGGAATTGCTATTGTTTAATTTTCGCAAATTGGCTTCAAGAAACCTACAGTTATAGATTAAAGCTTTTAGCGTTGAATTATGAAAAATTTAAAATTCCAAACATTTTTTTAAAATACAAAAATATTTTTTTTATGTGTCAAATATTACAGCCTACAACATTGTTATACACTGTGAATTTTTTCGGTGGTATGTCAGTTGGTTTTAATGGCGTACATAAAACCGTAAAGTGCAGATTTTTACGTTTACGACTCATTACGCAAATACTATGAGTGATACACAAATTTCCTAAGAGGAAGATTTCATTAAAATTTATGTCTAAAAAAAAAAAATATCTGGTGCAAATATTAAAATAAATAAAGACTTGGAAAAGTGAGGTGAACCGCGCCCTTAAGAGGAGTCTTCACTAATGTCAGATTCCTCGTTTGACACGTGAGAACAGCGGAGCGATAAGAGCCAGAGTACCACGCTCGACGAGAAGATATCGCATCTAGTCACAGCGCTTGAAACTGGCGTGCAAGGTTTCCGTGGTAGCCTTTTTTCAAAGGGAATTTTTAAACGGTGACCCTATTTCTTTATTTGTGGTAAGTGCGTAGTTCCAGCGAATGCTTCTCTTTTTTCGTTGAACGATTCCAGCTGCTATTTTTTACGTGACAGCAGTCTGGAAAAGTAGGTTATCGTCAATTTGAGGTGCCGCGAAACTATGTTTCCAAGCATGATATGTAAATAACAAAAATTTAGAAGGATAGTTTCAAATGTGTTTTCTTTTCGTAGATAGTTATATAACGCACGTTTAGTAGTATCCTTATTAATAAACATTCTGCTAACACGCTGCAACGTTATTCAATTGCGAGCTGTATAGGGCTCTTAAGATACCGTGTAATTTATTTTAATGAATTTTTTATTGCTTCCAGATTAAAAATTTGGCAAGACATTACGTACATTGTATTCGAAAAATTATTGAGTATTTATTAAGTACTTAAGATAAAAATTGTCTCTCCAAGTTTTAAAAACTAAACAACTCCCAGTATCGATTTCATCCAATAATTCACACCTGATAGTAAAATGTAATGTTTCTATAAGGAAACATTACTGGTTATTCGTCACATCCTTCATTGGTAAACGGGAATGCATATTATTAACAAAAGAGGTGACGGAGCCTCTTAAGGGCGTTCAAGTGGTGAAAAATCATAATTTTCTATTTGTATGAAATAGTGTTAGTTTTGTAGACATTACTTAAGAGTACATTTATCTCTAACGAAAAAAAAAAAATAGCTAAGCCAGTTATCTCGTAATGGCACTTCAAAGTCAAATTTGCATATTTTTACTTCATACAAAACTTGAAAACCAGTAAATATATTGAAATGCAAAAAATTACATTAAAACTACACGTAACTGTCTACAGCTTGAAGCATATAACAACCAATTATAAAATATTTTAGTGTTTAAAATAAATTTCTAGAAATAACAAAAAAATTTCAAATTTTGAAATGTTTTATTTAACATAAAAATGTTTTGTAATGGGTCTTTTATCATACAAGCCATAGACAGTGACACGTAGTTTTGATGTGATTTTTTTCCATTTAATTATGTTAACTGGTTTTCAAATTTTGTATGAAGTAAAAATGTGCAAATTTTGACTTTGAAGTGCCATTACGGGAAAACTGGCTGAGCTAATATTTTTTTCGTTAGAGGTAAATCTTCTCTCAAGTAGTGTGTACAAAACTAACACTATTTCATACAAACATAAAATTGTAATTTTTCACCACTTGAACAACCTTAAAGGCTCAAGTAGTTCCGCGTATTGATTCTAGGTCAGGTCGAACGTTAAGAACTAGTACTGCACTTTCACTTCTGTGATTAGACGACAGCTGTTTAGACACGTCTTTGACGACTGCAAACCAGTAATAAGTAAGGAAATAATTCATGAGGATATCACGTGCTACTAGCGTGTACTGTTAGAAGACGATGGATATTCGACTGTAGCCAGAGCGTGTATAGGACTTAGGTGTCTAGGCTGCTGACAGGTGAATACGCGAAATACTCGTGTCTCTATTTCATAGACAAGGTCACAACTTGACGCGATGGCAGGAACTGGAAAAGGAGGCGGCCATGGCTTTTGTTAAGGAACCAACTCAGCATTAGTCTGGTGCGATTTCGGGAAACCATAGAGGACCGAAATAAAAATGGCTGGGCTCAGGAATCGAACCTGAATCTTCCTAAATGCAAGTACAATATGTTCCCATTGTGCTACCTCGCTCTGTGCAGTTTTACTGTCACAGCGCAGGAGTTATGGGTCTTTTACGCAGTGAATCAACAACTTATCGCACTGGGGGAAAGTCTGTATCAAAGTACATTATAGAACTCTTCATTAGTTTCGTATCAATATGAGCAGTAGATTTTGAGAGATAGCTGCGAAAACATGCCGTTTCTGGCCATGTCGGAGGACATGGAAATAGTAATTTCAACGCACGTGTTGTTTTAAAAGTACGTGATTGTCATGCTTTGTTCGTTAATACACTGGGAACACGTACATAGGTTTCACAAATAAATTCTAGTTTCTAACCAACTACACCGCAGTTTAACTAAGGTTAATTTTATCAAAGGTTAGAAAGACAATGTGTTTTCTTATGGGAGAGTTTGGCACAGGGAAAATTTGTGCCGATAGTTTCGCTGCTATCGCTTGTAGACCAGAAAAATACGAAACTGTAGAAAAATAAACTTTACGTAGGCTTGGAAATGACAGAAGTCATTTAACTTAATTTTAAAGCAAAAAGAAACCAGTTTCGCATTTTTGATTATCAACTTTATGTAACTTGAAATGCAGGATAGCCTTGTGATTGGTCAGTTTGCAACCATTACCGATACCAGCGCTCAATTTCCCTGCACCAAACTTTTAATATTGATCTTTCTAACTTTTAGTAGAATTAACCTTAGTTTAACTACCTGGAAGGAAGATCCCTTAGGGCCCATGCTTAATTCTTCCTTTATTTCTTGCCACAACTATTAAATAGAAAGAATGCGTCGTGAATAAGCAACGCAGTGTAGGTACAGTACATACAGTAACAAATAACGCTTGAGCCCACAATAAAATACAAGATGTCCAGAAACGACCGTACAAAAACACCACGCAAATCCTGGAGTAAATTGTAGACGAAAATATAATTATAAAATATTATACGCTGAAATTTTACGTGTACGATGTTGCAACATAACACTCAAGTAAGCCCCCTCTTGCGTTCCACAGATACCTTACTTATCGTACTTCCTTTGTTCTGACCATCTTATTAGGAGCAGGATCAAATCCCGAGCTACCCTAAAATGATTCTACATTCACTCGACATAACACACATACAATATACCTGGACGGGGAACGCAATAAGGGACTTTCTTCGTGCTGTGTTGACACATTGTGCACGTAAAATATGTGTCTATAGCACAATCTCACCACAAATATTGTGACAAGAATCCATAGACTGATCAAATTACGTTATAAAATGCTATGGGCATAAATCTCATATTTTGATCTAGAAGTATGTTTAGGATGATATGTTTCGTTTGATAAATAATTTGACGTAGACAAACGGCTAAGTACTTTCCGTAAGATCTGCGAAAAAATTCATAGATTTTAAAAAAATTTTTACACAACCAAAATGTTTAATATTAGTTCAGTCTGCCAGGTATAGAAACTAAGCCAGACTGACAATAGAAATATAAGTAATAAAACTTAAATATAGGGATCAGCTTATTAGAAAGAAACACAACTTTCTTTTACGGTTTTTGTCAATGTGTAAACCGGCCAATCACGCTGCTTCCGCGAATTTTAAGTGACATGAAGTTGATTATTTGAAAGCCAAAATTTGTTTGTTTCTTATATTAACATTAAATTAAGGGGTATTGATCCCTACCACGTTGGATTTATCTGTTTCTTCTCGATAACTTCTGTTCCAGTCGAGGTATCAACATTTTTGTCACAACAGGGCATAGATACAAACTTAATTGATTTTCTAGAATTGCTGGAACAATTTCCTATTCATTATTTTCCAACGGGAAACAGCTGAAAAGGAAAAATTGCTTTATTTACGGGAGCCGCTACAGAGGCCACAAAATTATCAGAAACAATGCCATATGGATTCCAAAAAGTGAATGAAACTGTGAACTATGCCTTGTCAGCGTGAAAAAAGTAAAACAATGTGTCTATTCCCTGATTTATAAGAAAAACCGTAAAACCGATGCGACAGGGATTAGTCTCCCTTAAATGACTTCTCTCTTTGCCAAGCTCAGTTTAAAATTAATTTTTATAACGGTCTCGCATTTTACTAGATCCTTTAGTGATTTCAGCGAAACTAGCGACAGAATTTTTCTCTGTGCCAAATTATACCATAAGGAAACACGTTTTCATTCTAACCTGAAGTATAATTAACCTTAGTTTTGCACACCGCTGGGTGTCGGGGCTAGAACGACGGCAGAAGAACTGCCGGAAGTGACACCGAAGTGAACGGCTGATTGGAGCGCCTTGAAGCCTGGTGGGGCCACCACTACTTGCTTGCTTGGGAAGGGAGGAGGGGTAATGTTTCGCAAGGAGGTTGGCACTAATGCTCCAGGCACGACGTTTTCCGCAGCGAGAGACCTACCTCCGTGTCGCGTGGTTGTTGCCGAGGTACGCCAGCCTGAGGTTTTTTTTAGAAAGTGATGTTGTTCCTTCCGAAAGCCCGACGGCGGTACCCACTCTATGACTCACTTCTAGAGTCTTGGAAGTTGCCGCCTCGGGGGGAAAATAAGAGGCATAGGAGGGGAAATGATCCAGCGCCTAAAGAAAGATTTGACCATGCCGTTCGTGAATAAGTCTTTTGAAGACCGTCTTATCTGGAATAATAATTTGAAAATATTATTTATCTTGAGCTCAGACGTTACGTTTCAGCACGGTAGGTCCTACACTCTCTGCACTTTGACTGCTGCTTGCGAAACTTCGTTTGTATTAAAAAGTGGCAGGATATTTTAAATTATATAATAGGAAAACTGTAACTAGGGTTTTAAAATTGCTCACATTATCCAGAACCACCTATGCTATACGTAGTGATGGTGATTTATAGCGGGAAAATTTGACTGTTTGCTAGACTTCAATGTAGTCATAACCGATGCTTTTAGAAACGTGCCATTTTTTTTTTTTTAGAATCGGAGAGCGGATAAAAAAATACCTTATTTTAAACTTGCTGTAAGACGGCTAATATAATTGAGTCTGTACTTTTTCCTTCTACGCAAAGAAAACAACCAATGTCATTCTGAAATGTAAATGTGGCATAATGTGTGAAATGTAGATGTGGGGAAATGTGAGATAAACGGAAAATATTGCGAAGGAACGAGGGGGGACGAGAGACATTTGTCCCCACCCTTCAGTTAATTATTCATAAATAATTAATAAAAAGAAATATACAGTTTTTCCCGTGAATAAATATTGCATTAAGTTTAAACTTTTATTGCAGCTTCTGGCTTCTTCACGTGATTGATGGAGCCAGGAAAATTTCGCGAATTCAATGACCCGCATGCAGAATCCATTGTCCTATGCATTTTCAAGCCCCGTCTATTCGTTCGTTGTCTGCTGTTCCACTGAGTAGCAGCTAGTAGACAAATGATCGGGGCTTGCGTATTCTAACATGCAGGTCATTGAATTCACGAAATTTTCCTGCCCCCAGAGATAGGACTTTAAAGTTCTAAAGACCCGGAAATGTACCGGGTTCAACGAACTGCCGGCTGGATTCCACAGTCCTGTGTACAATCTGTTTCCAGTTACTTGTTCATTACTAAGAGGCCCGAAAATGTCGCGAATCCATTAGAGATCAAGTCAGATTTCGAAGTCCTATACAATTAAGTTTCTCAAGCGTTTGGCCAACCAGTTATAAGTTTAGTCCTCGAGTATGACGGCCATATATAGCAATATTACATAATAGCTGCAGATGATGGTATTGATGGTATATCGTGAAAATCTTTTGTGCCAGCGTACCTTTGAGAACACTGTAGTTTCTTGTGAAATATTAATAAAGCCCACGATTTTTGGTGAAAAGAATTCTGCAACAATTTGTTTCAATGCCTAATGTGCACATACGCAGCTCTGCTTCGTGGTCAGTGATTAGCTGTTTTAAATTCTCAGCGTCTCGGGGGGGGGGGGGTTTTCCCGCAAATGACAGACGTGTGGTGTCGCAGTAACATTGTTCCTGTTGGCACAAGTCAAATGAGCCACGCCTGTGCCATTATATATTCTGCCAATCATCAACTGTTGCAGAATTCTTTTCTCCAAAAATCGTGGGCTCTGCGCATTAATTTGGTGATATCCGTCGCGGTCTGCAGCCCAATAATACGGATAAGATATTACAATATCGGGATTCTTATTGGCCTAATCAAATAGGTCAACAGCTCTACGTACAAGCGAAAGCTAGTAATCATTTCATAATCTGAACGTACGTTGAAATCTAGCAAACAGTTAAATTTTCCTGCGATAGACCACCCCATTGACTCACACTTTGCCTTCTTATACGAAACATTGACAACACTCGGTAATAGCAGCCAGTGAACAAGTAGCTCAGTAGATTATACACCGGACTGTGGAGTCCAGCCGATCGGGTGTTGAACCCGCGAAATATCCGGGTCTCTATTCTGTGGATACTGCTCTAGTTAGTAACCAGTTGTACATCTGACAAGGTAGAGCGAGAGTCAGCGAGTGTTTTTATACTATTGGTTCACAGTCCTCGACAAACAGTTTCAGTAACGTACGTTATTTAAAAACGTTATCAACCGGTGTGACGTCAAGCACGAACTACTACTGCTCCTTCGTTCATATGATGCGCAAGATTGACCGAACGCCATTCGTACACTGATACGTCTGCAGCTACTCAACATAATTTCGCGTGTGAGCATTGCGCGCATTGATAGAAACAATTAAAAATCGCGAGGAAAGTTGACTGTTTGGTGCTGTATTCGAAACTGAAGTTTTTTTCTTTCAATTTGTATTGGCTATCGCTAGAGAATGATGGTATATCGCGAAAATGTTTTATGCCTACATAACTTTGAAAACAGTGTACTTTCTTGCAACATATATGATTCGGTGATATACTTCTGACACACCGTACATGTGTGCAGACCAATAACAGGCATAATATATTACAGTATCGGGATTTTTACTGGCTCAGTCAATTTGGATAACAGCTCCAAGTACGAGCTAAAGCCAGTAATCTTCTGGTAAGCTGAACGTGTGCTGAAATCTAGCAAACAGTCAAGTTTTCCCCGCAATAAACCATCATCTCCAACTATCGGTTATTTGAATCACTGCATCTCTCTTCAACAGGCCCAGTTAAGACAATACAGGTTTAACAAAGAACGTCTGCGATTTGTCCAAAACCGTTCACACGTTTCACAAATTTTATCATCCAATAATAGTAGCATAGGCCGAAGACAACACAGTTTATTGGAGACTATGTTGACTTAAAATACTTTCGCGATTTTTCAGTGCCCCTACGCATTGTGTGAGAGCCTGTAAGATAGCGACGCACAGACTAGGCTGCAAGCGGTTATGTGTTTGCTCGACGTTTCTCATTGGCCGAAAATGTCTTTGGCTATCGCAGAAGTCGCCCCTAGCCAATAATTTTGAAGTCTAACAGTAGAGTCTTCATCTTCTGTAAAGGGTTTACATACGAAGCTGTTTTCATTAGAGACAGGAAAATTTCGTGAATTCAATGACCCGCATGTTAGATTCCATTGCCCCTTGCATACTCAAGCCCCGTCTTTCTTTCAGTGTCTGCTGTTCCACAGAGTAGCAGTTAGTGGACAAATGGGCGGGGCTTGAGAATGCATAGGATAGTTGGTTCTAACATGCAGGTCATTGAATTCGCGAAATTGTCCTGTCCCTGGTCATCATATAAAGAGTCGTGCGCAACAAATTCTCAGATTGTATTCGGGTATGTACAAGGCAGATGTGTCTAGTCTACTACCAAACAATTAATCGGTAAGGACATGCAAAATTCGCGTTTTATTTTTTACTCACGCTAGATTTCAAACAACTGTATGTTCGTGTAACTTTCACAATTGGTCCAAGAACACATGCTAGAGGCCGCTGAGCCAACAACAAAGAAGAAACTAAACGTTGTTCCAATCATGTGGATCACTGTGCCAGCAAACAGTCAGTTAACAGCTGATGTCTGGCTATGTAAACATATTCGTGGAGGCTAGCCTGCATGTCAGTGAACCCGCGAATTTTTTCTGTCTCTATTTCTGAACGGTAAGAAGTGCATACGTATAAGTACTGTCCATTGATAGAGCCACGACTTCATAGCGAAAAGATTTTTGCAACATTCGGTTTCAATGCCTCATGTGCACATCTGCAGGTCTGCTAGATCGTCTGTGATTGGATGATTTTATTCTCACTGGTCTTGGTAAATTACAGACGTACGGAGTCACAATTACCTTATTCTATTTGGCGCCGTCAAATGAGAGACGTGTCTGAACAAAGACACGCTGCCAATAACCATGAAGCACAGCTGCCGATGTGCACGTGAGACAATGAAACAAAGTGGGGCTATAGGCCGTTCGCAATAAAGTGAGCACTGCCCAAAGTTTTCTTTCGGCCGTTTTGCAGCCATCTTCCCTAATTTTAATATGAAAACATCCATGCAACTAAAAGCCAATGTAAACGTCTCAACATAGTCAAAAGTTAACATCTATTGGCCCGATAAAACATATTTTAATTAATTACGAGTTCTGCTGAGTGCTCAGTTTATAGTGAACAGCCTATAACATCTTTTCGAGTAAACTTCCTGTCTCTACCCATTGATGGAGATGGTGGTAGGCCTGAATCGCGAAAAATTTTTGTGACAACATATGTTTGAAAACGCTATAGTTTGTCGCTACATGCATAGGAAATACACGTCTGACATTCCGTAGCTATCTGCAGATATATGACAGGCATAAAATATTACATAAGTGTGATTCCTATTGGCTCAGCAAATAGGGCACCAGCTTCACGTACAGGGAAAATCCAGTGAGCTTTTGAGAAGTTGAACGTACGTTGAATCCTAGCAAACAGTCAAATTTTCCTGCTGTATACCACCATCTCTACCCATTGATAGAGCCTGGAAAAATTCGCTAGTTCACTGACCAGTAGGCTAGCCTTCAAGAATATATTTGTGCTCCAGTAGACGGCAGCTATTCATTTACTTCTCGCTGGCATAGTGATATGTGCCTACATTTAGTTACATTTGTATCATTGGCTGAACGTCTTCCAGGAGGTGCCTAAATTAGTCAACATCCAATTGCGAAAGTGTCACGAACTAAGTTGCTATAATTCTAGCTTGAACATAAAATAAAACGTGAATTCTTCAGGTCTCTACCCACTGAGACTTGTGCTTTTTTTAAGACTCGGTTTCTGTCATCATATTGAATTGTATTATTTTTCGCTTTTCTAGAATTCTGAGAAGACAACTTTTAAATCGGAGACTATACCGCAAATTCTATTTACCTTGAGCTACAATACAAGTATGGCAATAGCGCTAGTAATGTATGGTTCGGCCGCAAATTTTCGGGCAAATTACGAATATAGAAAAATTCGCCACACACATTGCGGCGTAATTACAAGTTAACAACTAAATAGCAAGGTCTGTACTGTAGCGAAATGTAATTAGAATTTGAGGTCTAATCGTGTATTTAACATTTTTCTTCTTAGCATTCCAAAAAAAGCTATCAATAATCAAATTCAATATGGTGACTGAAACCGAGCCTTAAGCAGGCTTTCAACGAGGCACAAGTTTCATTACATTAATATGTATCTTCACCCTTCTTACCACATTCAGTGAACAGTAGAAAGACACAAGCCTAATATTTTCTCATGGCTTGTCATCTTCTTACCGCCCACCAAAGAAATAAATGAGAATTTTGGTGCCTCTTCCTATACACAGCTTGTGCTGAAGGGAGGAAGGAAGGCTGAGCATCACGCAGCGACCCCGCGTGTAGTCGTGGAGCCAGATTAGCGGCTTGAACTGTCCCGTGCCCAAACAAGCAACTGGCCACAACTGCCTCTTTCACAACCACGACATTCAACTTCACGGCCCACGAACACTGGAACTGGTTTGCGACATCCAACTGTCCACGACCGCTTTATAGAGTGAGACACAAGCCATTTCGTATGCACTGAACGTGTTTGGGAGCAGAGCTGAGAAAATTTACACCAACCGGCGGTGTCATTTAAGGGGGAGTGTTAGACAATTTTATTGTAATTCCAATTTTTGAGCCGTAACATTATTCTAAATTGTATTATCAAAATTTTCTTTTCGATGAAGCATAGAATATATTTTTGGTAAACTGCTTGACGTAAATAATATTGGAATCTTTCGTTAATTGGTCATGTAGAATCATTGCAAGAGAAACATAGGTTAGCTATAAAGAATTCTCTTGCAATGATTCTGCATGGCAAATTAATTAATGATTGCATTATTATCTATGCCAAGTAGGTTACCAAGAATATATCCAATGCTGTGTCGAAGAGAAAATTCGAATAATAAAATTTAAAAAAATTGGTACGGCTCAAAAATTTAAAATACAATAAAATTGTCAAACATTCCCCCTTAAAGGGAAGGGAAGGAGGCAATGGCCACTCCCTGAAGTTAGAAAAATAAGCGTATACAATTTATTTTCGTATCAAAGTTTTGTTATTGACACGATACTTAAAACTAAAGTTGTATTATTAAAGTTTCGGTGCACAGCATGAAAATTGCTATATTATAAACTGAGCACTCAGCAGAACTTGTAATTAATTAATAATATGTTTTAGTAGGCCAATATATGTTAACTTTTGAGTGTGTTGAAATGCTTACATTGGTTTTTAGTTATATGGGAGATTTCATATTAAAAATAATAAAGATGGCTGCAAAACGGCTGAAAGAAAACTTTATGCATGCAGTGATCACTTTATCGTGAACGGCCTATAGTAGCTTTCTCCCAAATTCAGCATGGCTACTTCCAGCTAATTAATTTTATTCTTCCCCTCCCCAAGAAAAACGCCAGCAATTTGTCGGTTAGGCATCGGTATACGGGGCGAGAGGTCATGGGTTCAAATCCTGGCTCGAACACGAGTGTTGTGTTGTATCTTCACCCTCATCGGTAGATATAGGCAATTTCGCGAAAGATTTTTGCACCACTTTGTTTCAGTGCCCTACGTGCGCACCTGCATCTCGGTTTTGTGGTCAGTGATTGGATACTGTAACATCCAGCGTCTTGAGGTTAAACCCGCAAATCACAGCCGTGTTTTGTCACAGTTATCCTTGTACTGATTGGCACAGTCAAATGAATAACAACCCTGCACAAAAGATTCTTGTCAATAGTAATGAAGTTGAGCTGCAGGTGTGCACGTAAAGCACTGAAACAAAGTGGGGCAAAATTCTTTTCAGCGAAAATTCCCGTCCCTGCTTATCAGCTCTTGAGACTTCGTTGTTGAAGGGCCGTAAAACCCTTCCATCCCACCTCACTTCACCCAAGATAAACCTGAAGTGGCGCTCCTGACTCCGACACGAGGAATCTAGGGACGTGATAAATTCGCGTTTCCTTTTCGACACAAGCGAGAATTGCAACAACCGTACGTACGTGTCGCTTTCGCAGTTGGGTCTTGACCTGTTTGACCCGTAGTTGAAGACGCTGAGAAAATAATAAAGTAGCAGCTAAATGTATGTCCAATCATGTTGTGTTACTGTGCCAGTGAGCAACCAAAGAACAGCTGTTGTTTACTTCAGGAAACAGATTTTCTTGTAAGTTGAACTATACGTCAGTGAACCCGCAAATTTTTTTCGGTCCATTAGTAATATCTAGAGCCCAAGATTTTTGGTGAAAAGAATTCTGCAACAATTTGTTTTAATGCATCATATGCACATATGCAGCTCTGCTTCGTGGTCAGTGATTGGCTGTTTTTAACTCTCGCGCGTCTAGGGTTCCACCCGCAAATCACATACGTGTGGTGTAGCAGTAACCTTGTTCCTGTTGGCACAGTCAAATGAGCCACGTCTGTGCAATAATACCTAGGGCCATGAACATTTTGTGAAAAGAATTTTGCCCCAGTTTGTTTCAGTGCCTTACGCGCACATCTGCAGCTGTGCTTCATGGTTATTGGCAGCGTGTCTTTGTGAAGTGACCTCTCTCACTAGACTGAGCCAACCACGGTAAAGTTGCTGCAACACCACACGTATGTTATTTGCAGCTGGAACCCCAAGACACGTGATAGTTAAAACATCCAATCACTGACTATGAAGCAAAACTATAGATGTTGACACTGAAACAAACTGTGGCAAAATTCTTTTCGCGAAAAGTTCATGGCCCTAATAATACATTTACCACTATCCATGAAGCAGAGCTGGACGTAAGGCATTGAAACAAGTTGTTGCAAAATTATTTTAATAAAAAATCGTAGGCTCTAGTAATATCGTATCAGAATGGTATCTACGATCCAGGGTATCGTACCACGGATGCAGGCTTCCAGCTGTGCACCAAAGGAATACCCCTGAAGACATTATACGAAATAAGGCCGTACAATTGTGAGGCGCCGGAATGAAATTGATGGGGGAAACGGGATATCACCGAGAAACCCCACCTACCAGTGGCATCGTCTAGCACGATTTCCACGTGCGAAAATCCGGGGACAGACCCCGCCGGGAATCGAACCCGGATCACATTGGAGGGAGTCGAGAGCTTTAGCCACTGCGTCAGCCTCGGCTTTTGGGAGAATAGTAAGATTACAAAACGGGCTTCTGTTGGCGCGTAAATATTCGGCTGTTCCCAAATAAAATTAAGTTAAGGCCATCAGCTTTAATTTATTTCAAACAATTGCGATTAACTCAAATATTTTTTAACCAGATGCTTTGAAAAAATTTGAGACTTTGTACAGTCATACGATACACAATTTTGTTAGTTTTTTTTTTTTTTAAATAATGAACCGTTTGCTAGAAAAAAAATTATTTTCTTCTGTTTTGACTAATTTTGACAACAAATCATGCGATATTTCAGGGGCAAAAATCTAAAAATCTTAAGCGTATTGCAACAGAAAAATTCAGATACAAACTATGATATATAAGTGTTGAAACTGTAAGAATGAATTTTTGATGTATGTATTAATTTGCGTTTAAAAAAAATATTTTCGAAACCACCGCTAAACAGGGGAGCGAGGCCTTAATGGACATGCACCTGGCATACAAACAAGTCAAGTTTTGTGATTAATTTTACGAGACGCTGGTACAAAACATTCGTAACATAAACGCATATCTCTCCCGGACGTACAAACATATTTTAACAAACACAAATTTACACATTCAACGTAAAAATTGAACGTGTAATGAAATATTGTTTTATGGCCGTTGCTTCTTTGTGGACACTCACTTATTCTACGGGATTTTATGTAATATCCTTGGGAATTATTTGATTGGGTTTGCGATTATACCCACTGACATCATACTCAATTCGTCTAACAATTCCGTCTTGAGATAATAATTTTAAAAAAGTTGTGCTTTTGTGCTGGTAATTGTAGAGTATACGATATTTATAGAGGCATGATTATTTCGCGTATTGATTCTAGGTCAGGTTGAACTTCAACAATGTATACTTCACTATTACTTATAAGTAGGGACCTGAAAAATTCGCGTTTTCTTTTAGGCACAAGCTAGAACTCCACAAACTGTAAGTTCGAGTCACTTTCACAATTGGTCCTTAACTTATTAAACACCTCATGTGAGTTGCTGAGCCAGTAATAAAAATGTAACTAAATGCAGGCCCATTTCACTGTGTCAGCGAGCAGCTATTGAAGAGCTGCTGTTTGTTTGATTGCACATATATTCTTGGAGACTAGCCTACAGGTCAAGGAATGCGCGAATTTTTCCGGTCTCTACTTATAAGATAAGATGACGTCTGTTTTGGCACACCTTTTGACGACTGTAAACCAGTAATAAATAAGGAAATAATTCGTTGGGACATTACGAACTATAACCCACTTGCACGTTTAGAAGCCAATGGACATTCGACTATGGCCAGTGCTTGTATACGTGTATGAAGTCTACGCTACTACCAGATGAATACGCTAAATACTTGTGCCTCTAAGTATTCATAATAAGACTGACTGATACCGCGTAACTCCGTAGACGTTGTCATCCAGTGTGGCGTGTTGTATAGAAATCACGACTCTGTTTTTAGAATCAATGTCATCGATACAGAACAGAGAGGAGGGACAGTATAGGCATTTGTATCCACCGTAAGTTTTAATATTTAAAAATATTACAATTTCTGCCAGCTGTATATTTAATACTTAGACTCGAAAATCACTTAAATACCACCGATTTGCGCACTAAAAATTCAAATTTTCCCGGGACAAGACCCCCCGAACTTAAATAAGTCGTTATAGGAAAAATCTCAACTCGGAAATAAATTTCTGTCAACGAACATGTCTCGTCCCCCCCCTCCCCCCCCCCGCACCTGAAAGAATACCTTCCTTCGCCACTGTAAAGTAGAAATGTTTTTGTTTCGTTGCTACTGAAGCAAATTAAATACCTAATATATAGCTGCTAAAACATCGGACGCTATCTTCATTAACACATATCTTAGACTGGTAGGCCTACCTCTTATGAATTTGGGTCATGGAAAAGCACGCAATTACACACGAGTTTGCTTACTACCGATAACTACAGTAAATTTAGATGTGTTGGAGTTTCGATTACACTCTACAAGGTTAGTGTGGGGCAGAGCTAGTGAATCATTGAAGGAAGGAGTATGGTTCGGTTCTGATACAAAAAAAATTTGGCGACTGTTACTAACTAGTCTGTGTGTCGTATGACGCTCTTGTTTATAGAAAACTCTGAATCATCTGGACATTGAATTGTTGGCCAAACTCTGTGTCATTCTTCGCGTGGGTCTAGAGCAAATAACATTAAGAGCTGTTGCGATTATCCAGGAAAGTGGAAAATTTAATTTAACATCATCAGTGGTGGCGGAAATTGTTCGTCATTAGGTTGTCAATAATAGAAATTGAAAAATATCGAAGAAAAATTGTACCCATTCTACAAGTTCAAACTGAAATTAGGTGTCTACTTGCAAATATCAAAATGTAAAAAAAAAAAATAAGTAATTCTACTAAGAATGTGTCGGTAAATAGTGTTTTCTACTCTTATTACCCTTTAGTATATGTTGCCCCTTACCTACTTGTTTCATCGCCTGTGAACGTCACGAAAAGTAATTTTTGTACAGATTCTGTTTTAGGTTGCCAGTTTAGTTAATTTACAGAGTTAAAACTTTAATTTACCAAGTCACAGATTTGTAACTGTCTCACAGAAATTCTGAGGACCGTCATTGTAATATTGGTATTTAAGTTCGAATGCGCTGCATAAAATAGATTAGAGCCAATAATCTTACTAACTGTAACGACGTCTCAGTTTGCTGTATTCGTAAGTGAACTACAAAATGCATCTAATTAAAAAAAGGGGGAGGGGGAGATCATGGAGGTAGAGGGAAAATAACTTGATTCGTAAAGAATATTCTGGAATACAACAGTTTTTTACAGCTTGGTGTGAGACAGTTGAAATTCAAAGTCATGCAGACTTCGTTCTGGATGTTACACGTTTAAAAGTGTCATCTTGGTTTTATGTCCCTGAAAACGCCTGTTAAGTACGCTGGATGCCACGATTGTGCTGCCTGTACGCTGTAAAACTTTTCCTAAACACTACGGGAAGTTTTTCACCCAGACAAGCTATGGAACTTTCAGAATGTAAACAGAACAATTGTTGATCATTTTTACTATACGGGTCTAGTAACATATGTGCGCCTAAATGTTTCACTGTTTCCTAAAAACATATATAGGAACGTTACTATTGCTGTATAAGAAACAAATTTACCATACCTACTTTCGTAACCCTCCTATACCTACATCGGTGTGATAAATTTACTAATATTATTTACAGTGTAGTCCATGGAGAGAAAGAGCCATTTACTGTCTCTTGATTGAAAAAAGAAAAAGAAGAATGAGGCCTTTCCTCTTCATCAAAACAAAAAGAGGGTTTCCGCTATCATCAGAATTTCTCAGGACGTTTTTAGCTTTCTTAGGCACCGACACGGAACACTGTTCTTCGTTTTTACCTGAAGTTCAGAAGTTCAAGAAAGAAGTTTTAGCTGAAAATGAAAGGTGCCGTGCGATGCTGCCTCGTTACAAAATATTTCTCCAATCATTGCCAAGCTACCGCGCGTTCTTTCGTGTACAATCTGAAACGAAATCACTGGATATTCTATATATTATATATAACATCATTGAAATAAATTAATGACTTAAACTGCTTAAAACTGATAAGTCTAAAAAATGTAAGGTCGTTACGCCGTAAAAATTCAACATTTTATATTTGTGCCAAACACCGTTCAACTTTTACACATCAGATAACATGTCATTTCTTCAAATAAAAAAAAAATTAGGTCCCATAATTTTAGCATAATCACCTATCAAAGTCATAAAATGACAGTTGCGGTGTAGCCAAAATAATAAAAAATAATTAACTTGCAGAAACAAGATAATTCTAATTAATAATTAATACTGTGAGCTACTTCAAGACACTTTTGTAAATACAAAACAATTAATTTTTGTATTTTTAAAAAATTTATGAAAATGAGTACATTTTTGCATAACTTTGACTTTTGGCCACTACTGAAATTTTCAAAATCAAACTTTTGTCAAACATGTCATGAAATGCATTGATACACAGACTTTCAGTTCCTGTAGTTTTGAATTCATTAGTTAGTTACTTTTTTTTTACTTTGGCTACACCGCAATGGCTATTTTGTGACTTCGATGAGTGACTATGCAAAAACTATGGGGCCTATATTTTTTATTTGGAGAAATGACGTGTTATCTGATGTGCAAAAGTTGAACAGTATTTGGCACAAATATAAAAAAGTGAATTGTTACTGGTCCAACGCCCTCAAACATGGATGGTTTCGTACACTGTTAAAATACCTGTATATTTACAGATATCTTAAAGGATAAGTACAGTTAGTAAACGGAAATAGGACCGGTGAAAACAAAATACTGAAATGTCTTCTAAATATCTCCCTTATGCTTCTCTCAAAGCGGTTACGGTCTAGAATCAGGTGTCTGTGTTTATACGAGGGTTATTTTGTTTCCAACATCCGATCGGCTGTAATAAAAAAACCGGAATGAATTAGGAAATTATTTTAATGTCAAAAGAAACTTACATCTTTACGCTATTTTTCCACATAATGACCGTGCAGATTGAGGCATTTGTCGTACCGATGCACCAGCATGCCGATACGCTCTGCAAAGTATGATGCCTCGTGCCTAGCCACGTTTTAACAGTGCCCTGCAGTTCATCATGGGTGTTAAAGCTTCGTCCTCCAAGCCACTTATTCAACGTGGGGAAAGGTGGAAGTCACTCGGTGCCAAATCCGGACTGTAAGGAGGGTATCGGCAAGCTGCTACATCGGTACGACAGATGCCTCAATCTGCACAGTGATTATGTGGAACAATAGTGTAAACACGTACGTTTATTTTGACATTAAAATAATTTCTTAATTCATTCCCGTTTTTTTTTTTGTTACAGCCGATCGGAGGTTGAAAAAAAATAACCCTCGTGTTATTTGTTAGGAAATTTGTAATATAAAATATTCATTATAAATTTTAATTCAACCCCTTATTTATTTTTAATAATTTCACTCCTTGTCGTCAAAGGGAGCGTACTATTATCGTTATTCGTTGTTGTGTCTTGCTTACAACTATTTCTGTTGCTCTGTTAATTTGTGTTGTCTTCGTTGCGTTGTCTTTATCCAACATTGTCGCCATTTCCAATGCACCATGTTTGGTCTTCGTCTGCTTGACTTCATTTTCTCGTTATTTTAATGTCTATATTCTTGATTCGGAGTTATTTGTATGTTTGTATGTTATGCGGGATATTGCATTTTTTTACTTTTCAGATGGTGTTAAAATGGATTTGCTATAAATAATAGTTTTACCTGATCGTTCTACTTGAGGTCAAATGTGAGCAGAGTTATCAGAAATGTCCCTTATGAGTAACAGTACGCCGCCATATTGAATTTTCGCATTTTGTGTCACAATTTTTCTTATTGGTATATTTATGGACTGTAACCTAACTGCAGAATCGAATACACATAGAGTTTTAGACAGCATGCCATTCTTTTTAGATCTGTTTTAACAATAACGGCGAAGAGGGGTTTATGATGTCTTAAAATTATATTATCAATGTGTATCCTAAGCTGCAGTTAGGTTAAGTTCCATGTTTACATGTCAATCTGAATATAAAATATTTCAGTCCACTTTCACTTTAGGTTCGTTCCACGTCGAGTCCAGTTCAGTTCAGTACGGAATTTTACCACAAACGCACTAATAGTAAGTCTGTAAACGCTGGCAACCCTGGCTGGGAAGCGTTGGTAGCGGAAGGCATCGCGAGGAGCGCAAAGTGTGAAGTTGTCCAGGTAGGGCGTGTGACAGCTGGACAAACCAGGGCCTCCAGCAGCGAGAAGCGACGCCCTACTTCGATGACCTGGATACCCCTGTGCATGCCTTCGGTCGCGCCGCCCACTTTCGATGTCTCCCTGTCTACTTCTCCGACCCTGGCTCTCCTCATCATCCTTCACAAGTAGCTACGATCAGGGGTGTTATACGTACCAGGATCCTGGTACGCGTACCAGTTTTCAGGGTGCTGTACCATGTACCAGGACACTTTCGTCCTGGTACGCGAAAGTACCAGGATTTCATAATTTTTCATTCAATTGTATTAAAATGCATAGTTAAATCGTATTTTCAGCAGAACCTTTCTACACAAAAAGGTTTTTTTGTACGACACAATTTCTCCTGAATTCTGAGCATGAATCTGAGCATATAGTTGCATTATCCAAGTTTTGCCACGGGTGCAAACTGTCGCCTCTTGGGCGTTGGCAACACTTACTTGCGTTCTCTTTAGCTAACATCTGTGGTAGACGTGAACATGTGATTTTTTGTTAACTAGAAGTATTATTTGAATATTTTTAATACAGCTTTTTATCTTAAAATACTTAAGACATGTTTTAATACTTTATATTTTTCGTGCCTATGTAATCATTTCGAATTTTTTTTACCACGTACCAGGTTTTTGTTTAAAGTACCAGCTTTTTTGTGGTGTCAGTACCAGGATTTTGGAGTTACCATCTAACACCCCTGGCTACGATATGTCAGTCTGTTAGTTCGTCTCAAGTAGGTCTACAACTATAACTGCATCCCTGGATTTTGTAAAGATTACAAGGGATTTATTTGTAACTTACTTCTACAAACCTTTTCAAAAAGTACATATACTTTCCTTGAAAAATTACAAGGATTTTCTTTATAAAAAAAAGCTGCCAAGAAAAATTTTTCTCTACTAAATTCTCAGTTGTCAAAAATTGTTAAGTTAGACACAGGTCACATCCTCTGGTATATAGTTTGGTGGTATAAAATGAATATTCATAATACGTGCTATAACATTTAAGAAATGTCAAGTCATAGAACTGTAGGTTGAACATGTAGAAAAAAAACTACTGTACGAGGTGTGTAAGTGTAAGTGGTGTGGGAAATACGTTTCGTGCTTGTTAAGCTTGAGAACGCATGATCAAATATTGGTGTATTTTCTTCCCTTAATATTTGCACGTCAACATGTTAGCTTATACAGTAGTTTAGTAAATAAGTTAATGATCACGATAAGAAAGAAGAGTATTTAAAATATCGTTTCGCCTAACTGCAAAAACAAATACAAGGCTACGCCTTATAACTTTACAACCGTAGTCTACTTTCGATTTTTACAACAAAAACATTTGTAGTTTTACAAGGAATTTCTTTGGCAACTGGATTTCCAGAGATTTTCCTTGTAAAATCTATTTTTTTTTCTAGTGTAGTGTAAGGAAGGTGCGCTTAGTCATGTGATCAGCCGGGGCGTCAACATCGGGAAGGGTGGGAGGGGGAGAGAGGGCACTTGCCCACATTTTTTAGTTCATAAGTAGAGGCACGATTAATTCGCGTGTTGATTCTAGGTCAGGCTGAACGCCAAAAACGTATACTTCACTGCCCCTTCCGCGATTAGGCGAGAGCGGGCGGTTAAACACAAATTTGACGACTTAAACCAGTTATAAATAAGGAAATAAGTCGTGGGAATATTATGTGCTACACGTTTGTACGGTTAGAAGACTGTACGTTCGGTTTCAGCCGGTACACGTATAGAACTGAGAAGTCTATGCTGTTACCAGATGAATACGCGAAATATTTATGCCTCTATACGTAGGCGTTTGAAGCGATGAAGATTCGCGTAATAATACGAAACATTTTCAATTAGATTTATTTTGTATATAATCGTTTGAGATCGTGTATTCACGTTTTGAGTAATATGTAATACTTTTTTTTTGTAGATTTAGATGCATGGTTTTTGTTTGTACAGTTGTGTTTACTGAAACATTTAAACTATGGTTCTTCTTAATATAAAGATAAAATTACGTGTTTTTAATTTTAAAAAGTGAATAATTTGTATACTCAATCCTGTTACCCTCCTGGTGACGTCCATGGTGACCAGTGTTTTGCAGTCGTAGCTACCTACATAAACGCCAGTATGAAATATATTCCTCGCCGACATCAGCGCAACTTGCGGCAGAAATGGTCCATTGTCAAACTAATAACGCTATCATGTAGTAGAATTTGCCTTAGCCAAGGTATGATGAAACCAGCAAGAAGCTCAATGTTTTAAAACTGAGGGAATGTAAAATGTTCCTGCTCTATTTTATGACTAGGGACAGGAAGTTTTCGCGAAACGATTTCTGTATCACATTGTTTCAATGTCTTAATATGCACATCTGCAGATCTGGTTCATGGTCAGTGATTGGATGTTTTAACTCTCCCTTGTCTTGAGGTTTATACCAGCAAATCATAGCAGCTTGAAGTCACTATAACCTTATTAAGATTGGTGCAGTTCAATGAGAGGCTTGTCTGAGCAAATACACGCTGCTAATGGCCCTGAAGAAGAGTTGTCGATGTGTTCGTAACGCATTGAAGCAAAATGGTGCAAAATATTTTCGGGACAAATTCTTGGCTCTACCACAGAATATTTAGGAATACAGAAGTGAAATATCCAGTAGGCCAGCGAACTCAGTCACGCACGCCAGCAAAATGGCTTCCCTGGCCAGTTACATGGCGGAGACCGCCAATCAGCGTAAGGTGGCTGCCCTGCTAGTCGGCATCTAGGCCAATTGGAAACCTGGTGTAACATGCAGGAGCCAAACATACACGGGGCTGGTATCAACAGCCTCCGGCAGCCAATAAGCGGTACAGTTCACCCGTATCAAACGAGCCGCCACGTCATTTCATGTCTGTATTACTATCTAGTCTGTGACTCTACCAATGATTAGTAGAGATGATGGTTCATCGCGGGAAAACTGGACTGTTTGCCGGATTTCAACGTACGTTCATCTTTCCAGAAGATTATTGGCTTTAGCTTGTACTTGGAGCAGTTATTCTTATTTGACTGAGCCAATAAGAATCCTGCTATTGAAATATTTAATGTCTGTTATTGGCCTGCAGACAACTACGGTGTGTCAGGCGTGTATCACCCAATCAAACATGTCACAAGAAACTGCAGTGTTTTCAAGGGTTTGTTAGCACAAAGCGTTTTCGCTATATAGCATCATTTCTAGTGATTAGGGAGCATACTTTTTTCGCGAAAAGGTTTTTTCATAATCTTGTTACAATGCCTTAGGTGCACACTTGCAGTTCTGCGTCATGGTTGTTGGCAGCATGCATTTGAGCAACCACGTCTCTCGTTTGATTGTGCCAATCAGAGCAAAGTTAACTGCGACACCACCACACGTCTGTGATTTGCGTATAAAATCCCAAGACGCTGAGAGTTAAAACGTACGATCAGAGATGCAGGTGTGCACATAGGGCGCTGAAACAAGCTGACGCAAAAATATTCTCGCGAAAACTTCCTGTCGCTACTGATGGTCATACTTTCGAGAAAAAATTAAACAGTTTTTTATTATGACTTATAGAAGTCACCATTTAGGTACTGTGAATTTTAAACACGGAGTTTATTACTTACACCAACATGTTTCCATGTTGCAGAAAATTACAATATGGTATAAAAAACAAGGCAAATAGGACTTCAAAAATACTTACTTTGCGTGAAAAGACTATAATGAACCGAGAAGCTAAGGGGATTACTAAACCAAGCGTAAAATTCGATACAGAGAAAGAATGGATGGAGGGAGTGCCTCGGTACTAACAGTTGCTGGCCATGTTTAAAGACAAAAAAATAGCAATAGTATTACCAACGAGGGGAATTAAATAGCATGTAAATGTTAATGATGACGTGCAAATTCACAAAGCAAGTCTTTCTGGATTCCGATTGAACTGTTTTTAAATAGTCTTTCAAGTGTCTGGTTGATTACTTCTTACGATACAGGATGTCTACAATTTTAAGGGCGTCGCTTACCACGCCCTTCAAATGCGTTGCAGTTTGTCCACCAATACTTTTTTTTTACGAAACTATTCCACATTTGCCAATTGTGCCAATATACGAGTGTAAAACATACGTGAGGCAAGTACGAAATGTCACTGTTAAGTAGAGACTGTAACAATTCTCGGTTTCACTGACATGTAGGCTAGCCTCCAAGAATATATATGCACTCAAGCACACATCAGCTCTACAATAACTGCTCGCTGATTCAGTGATTTGGGCCCACATTTAGTTACATTATTATTGGCTCAGCAACTTACACGATGTGTCAAATAAGTCAAGGACCAATTGTGAAAGTGACACGAACTTACAGTTGCTGTAATTCCAGCTTGTGCCTGAAAGAAAACGCGAATTTTAAGGGTCTCTACTGTTAAGGACGTTGGACCCATAAAAATTCAAAATTTTATATTTGCGCCAAACACTGTTCAACTTTTATACATCAGATAACATGTCATTTCCCCAAATAAGAAAAAAATTAGGTCCCATATTTTTAGCATTATGACCCATCAAAGTCACAAAATGGCAGTTGCGGTGTAACCAAAATAATAAAAAATAATTAACTTGCAGAAACAAGATAATTCATATTGATTCTTAACGATGTGAGCTACTTCAAGACACTTTTGTGAACACAAAGCGATAACTTTTTGTATTTTTAAAAAATTGATGAAAATTAGTAAAATTTTGCATAACTTTGGCATTTGGCTACTACTGAAATTTTCAAAACTAACTTTTGTCAACCATGTCGTAAAATGCATTGATGCACTAACTATCAGTTCCTGTAATTTTGCATTTATTCGTTAATTACTTTTTTTTTTTATTTTGGCTGCACCGCAATGGCCATTTTGAGACTTTGATGAGTGATTATGCAAAAACTATTGGTCGTAATTTTTTATTTGGGGAAATGATGTATTATCTTATGTGCAAAAGTTGAACAGTGTTTGGCACAATTTGAATTTTTACGGGTCCAACGCCCTTAAGGCATCATGCTAATTAAAAACACTTTTTATAAGCCCTACAACATAGCTAGGGCCACGATTTTGTGGCGAAAAGATTTTTGCCCCACTTTGTTTCAGTGTCTCTCGTGCACATCGGCAGCTTTGATTTATGGTTATTGGCAGCGAGTCTTTGTTCAGACACGTTTCTCATTTGACTGCACCAATCAGAATAAGATTATTGTGACTCCTTACGTCTGTAATTTGCCAAGGCAAGTGAGGGTAAAATCATCCAATCACAGACGATGTAGCAGACCTGTAGACGTGCACATGACGCATCGAAACCAAATGTTGCAAAAATCTTTTCACCATAAAATCGTGGCTCTAAACATAGCTAATAACGCAATTTCCAGACTACGGTATTTTAAAATGTACTGAATGGATAAATAACTAACTAGTGTATAGTTCTAGGTTAATGCGTGTTCATTAAGTTGATAATTATCATTGTTTAAAATTGCTTGTTTGCGATTTTTCAATTTTTCCATTTTATCTTTCAAAACGTGTATGTTTAAAACGGCGCTTTAGCTTTTATATATGTACACACACTCTGTACAAACAAATTTATGCTAACGGTTATTGTGAACGGATGATTTTTTATGCATTGTTGAATCACCACGAGGCCTTGAATATGCGGCATGTGTTGGTGTGTGTGTGTGAAGGACCTTGACATCCATAACAAGCAACTGTTTCCCATGTCGATGACTGGTGGTACTAGCATGAAACACAATACATCTTTATCAGTAATGTATCTACTTTGGAATATGTAGGCTACTCTGGAGGTAAATTTTTCCGTTTGGTGTAAAATTTTATTTTCGATCATACGTTCCCTATTACAAAATAATGTAAGTTAGGAGCCGGTAGTTTTCGGGTAAAGTTTTTACACTACTTTGTTTTAGTGCCTTACGTGCTTATCTGCAGCTGTGCTTCATGGTAATTGTCAGCGTGTCTATGTGTACAGGCGTCCTTGTTTGACTGCGCCACTCAGAGCAAGGTTACTGCGACACCCCACGTCTCTGATTGGCGGATAAAACACCAAGACACTGATAGTTAAAACATCAAGTTATTGCTAGAGACATGCAAAATTCGCGTTATCATTTGGTAGCAGACTATACCCCACTTTCCTATACATAACAGGGGATAATATGCGATTCAATTGGCCACGAACTTTTATGTGTTGTCATTTTGTGTTACGTCTTTACAGAGATTGGCCTCTCTACCGTGTGAGCATTCTCTGCGGCAAGTCACGACAATATCGGCCAGCGGGAGACATCGATCGAGCCTATAGTCACTTGGAGTCTAGTCAGCTGTCAGAAAATAAACGCGAATTTTGCATGTCTCTAGTTATTGACCACGAAGCAGAGCTGCATGAGTGCGCATAAGGCACTTGACCAAGTTGTAGCAAAAAATTTTTCGCGGAATGCACCATCCCTAGTTATTAGTCGTTTACAATCTGTGTAGTTCTTACCCTTAAGAGGAGTCTTCGCCGGTGTCGAATTTCCTTCTTTGGCGCGTGGGAACAGCATAAGGATAAGAGCCAGTGTCCCACGCTTGACGAGAAGCATATCGCCTCTATCGCAGCGCGCCAAACTGGCGTGCAAGGTTTTCGTTCTAGTCTTTTTTCTACGGGACTTTAAGTGGTGACCACAACATTTTATTTGTAGTATGAAGTAAAGACCAACGCATGCCTCTCGCTTTGCACTATACGAATTCAGGTAATATTTTCGGAGTTACAGCAGTTTAACATAAAAAAAAAAAAAAAAACATTTTTTTAGCAATTTTCAGACCCACGAAAATCATGTTTCTAACTAGCGTGCTGAATTTTTTAAAACATAGCAGGAACGTTTCAAGTGTGTGTTCTTTTCGTAGATAAACATAATATGAATAAATTAAGCGGCTTCGCGTTAAAAAAAGAATACGTGTGACACGCTGCAAAGCCGTCCATGCGCCAGCCGAGGACTCCTCTTTTAAAGACTAGGGACAATCTGTACATTTATTTCTTAACGCAGACTTCTGTACCAGTTTCGTTGCCAGTTTTCCCAGGCCTCCCGAGTGATTTTATGAGCTGTGGCAGATACAATTTTTTTTTTTTAACTTCTCAACGTGCGTGAGTGATGTTTACTCAGTTACAGTAGTCAGATAAATTTACACGTTTGTATAATCCTTTCAGACACTCCATCAATATCTGATGTATAACTTTAGACAGAAACGGTATATGTCAAATGCTGAAGCAGTAAATTGTACATTTGCCAAAGCACTAGCCATGTCACATTTTTCGTTATTTTTCAGTGATTCGAGTCCTTACTAATATTTATTTGGAAACAACAATAAGAGCGTAGCTTATTGCATTCCCTTGAATTGTGCACATAGTGCTTGACTAACATAATAATAACTCCTAAAATTTTAGTAAATAAGACAAATAATGTTAAGTAACAATTAAATACAGAAATACTCACGTAATCGTAAAATGTAATGATCCTTTGAGGAAACATTATGAGTAACACATAATTATGATACGAAAATGAGGTGTTTCTGTAGAAGAGGTGATGCTAGGGATATATGTTTTTCACGAAATATTTTACACAACTTTGTTTCAACGCCCCACTTGCACATGTACACCACTGCTTCGTGGTTATTGGCAGTGTACTCTGCATAGAGGTGTCACTTATTTGTGGATCCTACTTATTAAGAGAGAATCATCTTTGCAGCACAAAACAACAATCATTCGACCCACCTCAACCAATCCGAGTCCTGAAGACGGGAACTTAATTCAGTTCCCGACGCGTCGCTCTTCTGTTCTTGTCTTGGGAAACTACTGTGTCTTGATTCGTCTCATCGTTGTGCATGTCGTATTTTTGTGTTTCATATGTTTTATCTGTATCTCCTTTTGCCAAAGCTGGCCCCAAACCTTTGTTGCCTGCCTTGGTGGAGTGTATTTTTTTCTCTCATTAAATTTTTTTGGTTGTTCTCCTTGTTAACCAGAGCATAACCTGTTTATTTATGTTTATATATTATTAGGGACTCGAACATTTCGCGAATTCAATGACCTGTAGGCTAGAATCCATTGTACTATGCATACTCAAGGCCCGTCTGTTCGTTCATTGTCTGCTGTTCCACTCAGTAGTAGCTAGTGGACAAATAGTCGGGGCTTGGGTATGTATACTACAATGGTTATCGCCACGATTTTATGGCGGAAAGATTTTTGCAACATTTGGTTTCAATGTGTCATGTGTAGAGAGAGACATGAACTTTTCGCGAAAAGAATTTTGCCCCTCTTTGTTCCAGTGCCTTATGTGCACGTCTGCAGTTCTGCTTCATAGATATTGGCAGCGTGCCTTTGAACTGTGACGTTTCTCATTTGACTGTACCAATCACAATAAGGTTACTGTAACACCACACGTCTGTGATTTGCGTGTAAAACCCCACGACACACAAATGTCAAAACATCCAATCTCTGACCGTGAAGCAAGTCT